>JAMYHX010000661.1:0-18749 GCA_025529335.1 Rhizopus sp. PT2906
CAACTATCCGGGCAGACTTGAAGCATACTTGATGAGCATGTAGTTTAAGGATATTGTAATTTACTTGGGGTGATGGGCATTCGGTAGGTGCATAGTCTAGTAATGAGTCTGTCTGTGATCCATTTCCTTGTAGGCTGGGCAAATAAGGTTCATACAGTCCTATATGTGACTGATAGAATGAAGCAGCTAGACAAACTGAATGAATGCTGCATTGACTACAGTTGTCCAATCTTCGCTTAAACTCCAGATCGTCCAAGTCTTCGTTAAATACTGACATGGGCAGGCGATAGTCTGGGTCGACTTCTTGAAAATAAAGCTGTTTCAGTTCTTCTTCGGTTTTCATAATTAATGCAACAGGTATATTATCATCTACTCCATGTCGAACACGTCTATAATAAGGAGACATCACCTTTCCTATCAGATTCAGACAGCGTCTTTCCGCAATAGATCGAGCAACAGCTGGAGGCTCATCTGGCAATACAGTAGCGTCATACTCTACAGAATTTTCATATTTTTTCATATTGTCTGGATTCCTATTTTCTACATTGCGATCTGATTTTATTTCGACTGGCATACCTCGCTTATTATTGATGTATTGGAGTATTGTAACAACATATTGTAGAGCGACGCCTTGCCTTTTAAAAGTAATATATTCCCCTTTGTCGCATAAATTAGAGTCCTTGTATGTCGTCTCGGCTAATATTTGCCGTATTCGCATAGCCATTTCCAAATACATTTTAGCTTCTTGAGGGTATAATAGATTTGCTTTATAAGTAGCCAAAAAGGTAAAAGTCATCATTGTCTCCAGGCTAATCTCGTCAAATTTAACTTCGATCAATTCCCTTGCTTTATCGTAAAATCTTTCCCCGAGGATTATCCGTTCTTGACTTGCAAATAGCTTGATGATGTGCCTACATCTCTCACTTAACACAGTTGCACAAAGAGCATAAACTACCGGCGATAATTTATCCGCACTTTTGATAAACATTTTAAAAAAGGTATGCTGGTGAAAGACGACTCGACGTAAGAACTGACATGAAAAATAAACGCGCATCAACTGTGGGATGATATTCTGTAGCGGATAACTATGACTGCGTGATGCATAGGTTATTGTAGCTAATTGCCCCTGTTTGTTCATTTCTATGCATTTCAAAACAGCAAGAAAGGCTCCAGTCCGAAGCTTGCTTGGAAGTTTCTGTCGTTGGATAAACTCGATATGATCATTTAATATTGTTTGCGTTGTCAATGAAAAGTGCTTTGCTGCAATTGTTTGGATAGATTGTAGTAGCCCAGCATATGTTTTGATATCTGTATGAATTGATATAGATCCGTTGTTGATAGTGAGTCGCCAGTTGATATCATCTTTTGTGTCGTTGGTGCTCTTGTCATTGTTGTCTTTAATCCTAGCTCTTTGCTTGATGGCACAGAGATTATGTTCCATGTTTGTCAATACATCTTTAAGAGCATCTACTTCAAGCTGTAATTGATAATAATTGACATCTTGAATATGATCAGCATTTGGAACAACTACAGGTTGTAAATAATGACATTTGGTCCCAAGCTTTTGACATCTAATCTACTGCATAAGTTCCTCATTTTACAGTTTGCAGTAATCCTTTTATACCTCTCGCAAGGTAATTCCCCTGTGCACTTTTTTTTTCTTTCTCTACAGCCTTTTATATACACATTAGCTACAGATATACATACAAGAAACACACAATACCTTCACAAGGCGTCTTTTTGCCTCTTTTGTTCATGAACAAAAAAAGAATTGTGTTGCCAGTGCCAAACGGCGATACTCAAAAAACTCAGCGATTTTGTGACACTCTAACCTACTACATCCAAATGATGGGTTTGTAAAGCTCTCAGCAGAGTTATCTGAAGAATATCAACATGAATATCTTAATTAACTTCAGTTATTCTTGCTTTTTTTTTCGAGTCCTTGGCGTCGTCAAGTTAACTTTGCTTCACTTTTCTTTTGAGTAGAGTTCAGAACTGCTCAATTGGGTTTAGCTCAGGGGAGAATATGGATGTACAACTATCTGAATCCCTCAATAGCAGAGGTTTATGCAAAAAGAAATTAAATCAGTACATATCAATAGGAAGCAATCGGAATTAAGGACAGTTCTGTCAAATGTTTAGAAAAAGATAATATTGCATTCTCAGTAGATGTTATATTAATCATAATGACGCGAATAATACCTAAACATACCGCTATTGAATTTGTTCTTCACTATTTCTTTCACTCATGGCCCTTAATAGACGGATTGAACAAACTTCTAAAAAGGTATGAAAAGAGTGATCTTCACAATGTAACATTCATAGAGAGTTTATGCAACTTTAATGTAAAAGTGGTCAATGAGCGAAGTTTAAATCTTGACGAATCAACTTTAACATCTTGTGCCAATAGTTTTTAAATAGGCGACTATGGTTTTTATAGTTATTGACTTCTTTTCTTTCACCAAAATTCATAATGCAAGGAATCTCTGACGAAAACTTGAGGACACCACGCTTAATGCTACGAACATATAGAGCAAGTGACCATGATCAAATAGACCATTTATTTTATAGCACTTACTTTGTCTTAGTACCCGAAGGCGTCAAGAGTAAGTTAAAGTCACCGCTCTTCTGGGTAGTCTGGTTTGGCTTCTACTCTTATCTAATGGCTATTGTGCCTATCCTTCTTGCAGACCTCAGCGTGCCCAGTTGGACTTCTACGGCATTAAAGGTCTTCTTGACTATTTCTTGGTTTCTCGTTTCCTTTGCAAGTGTTTTCGTATTCACCGACCGTTTTGAAGCAGTTGATCAAGTAGAGCAAGCTCGTATGAATGACTTGAGTGATCCAGAGATTTATTACTTAAATTGGATAAAAGAAGAAATCGAATTGGAAGAAGAATCCATCTCGACAAGTGATGGTAAAAAGCGAGTAACGTTTGATAAGGACGCCAAGCCTGCCACGGAGATAAAAAGAAGTCAGAAACCAATTGAAGAACAAACTCCTTCTCACTTTTGGGTACTCACTTTGGACAATAAGCCATGTGGTATGATTGGTTTAGCGCATTATAGAGAGAGGTTATATTCCAACAGACCTACCCAACCACCAGCATGGAAATTGATGTCGGCAGCTGTTCTTCGTAGATATCGTTTACCAGTGCCTGAATACTTGAACGACCTTTACAACAAGATGCCACCAAGCATCTTTGCAGAGCCACATGAGGAAAAGGTGGCTACTCTTCAACGATTGGCTATCAGAAATGAGTTTCAAGGAAGTGGGCTGTCCACACTTTTGATTGACAGGGCCATGGTATTCGCTCATGAAAAGGGATTAGAACGTGTAGAAGCTGTTACAAATGAACTGCAAACAAAGGCTGCAGAAATATTACGTGTCAAGCATGGATTTACATTAATCAAGAAGCAAAAGAAGGGCTGGTTTGGTCAGTATGAAAAAACTTGGTCTTGTAACGTAAATGATTGGATGGAAAGTCATCGTAAAGAAGCTCAGACATTTATGACAAAATGAGCAATAGAATGAAAGAAATAGAAATAAAAATAAAAACTTTTAGAAATGTCATCTTTTGACAGTGTTTTGAGGGTAAAAACGGTTTGTGATTTCTTGTGAGTATATCCGTCAATAAAGTAAGCCATCGAAAATAGGACAAACTATGTTTTAGATGACTTGACTCATATGAATTTTCAACCGTAGCTTACGTAAGATTAAACCCGATAATTTACAAGTATTTTTTTAATAAAAGTTATCCGATAGCGGGTGTTGATTGAAAAGCAGGTTTGTTGCCAGTAAAGGAAGCATAAGGAACAGGATCGCACAACTCAGTGCAACATGAACAATAAAAGACCTAATTTTGGTAAAACACACAAACACAGGACAATTCATATGATGTGAACGTATGTTGAACGATAATACACTCAACTACCGCCGTCAACTGTTTCACATGTATTCTGGGCAAAAATATGAAAAAAGGGTAAAAGAAATACAAGGAAGACATGATAAAAGATACGCAGCAGGTTGAATTACAGATTATCAGCTGTTGAATAATAGTAAAATGTAACCTTGATGGATGGAGGACTAAAAAGGCTAAAAATTCTGAAAGGCATGTTTATTAGCTTAATGTCGTCTTTATACGTTTATATTCAAGAATATTGCACTCTTTGACATATAATCAATATATTTTGTACACAAGCCAAAGTCATTTTAAATATTAATATAATGCCTTGTATTAAGCCCACAACTCTGATTCATGGCACCTATAATCTATTGTAATTGACAGCAGCCATATCTAAGACATTTCATAAGATGCTGACAACCTTTATTCTTGCATATAAAGGTCAATTTCTTTTTTGCCATGAATCTCTTCCTTATTCTATTCATAAATGACCACAAAAGGTCTATTCTGTTTTGTCGTATTCTTGTATCTACAAGATAAGACTGCTTATTCATCGATAATACTACACTTGGCCAACTCCTGCCCTGATAAAGTATACGAAATAGAGACTGTGGGATACCGATCGATGGAAACTAAATTTGCTTTACTTACAATGGGTTTCTCCAGCTGACGTGGTTTGCCAAATCAACCATTTGTATCCTTTACAATCTCCAGATGACCCAGAGCTCATCACTAAACAGCTATTACAAATATTGGAAGCTGTATACAGATCACGGTTAATAATTGAAAGAATAAGGCTCATTACATTAGACAAAATAATGGCATTTAGCTTAGGTGATGGAGGTCCCATTCCTTCTTGTTTTTAAGTACAACCAAAGTCATCGAAGCCCAAAGAAAAAAACCTAATTCTTAGTTATTTTATACTTATCCCATCGTATGTCGCTTCATTATATCTATTCTCTCATATAACTGAAAAGGTGAATGGATTTCATAGTAGGAATATCGCGATTTGAAGCTCATCTAGAGGCGTATGTGAAGTTCGTTTGTTATTTTAATTATTTGATAAATCTTGTATAACTTTGTAAGGAGAGTATGCGCCAGTGAAGCAGGGCCTGTAGAGTACTTTCATAATTTCGTCCAACAATAAACTAACAAAATACTGTACTTGTGAAAATGATGTATTCGATAGCTTTTGACAGAAGCAACAAAGCAAAGACATGTATTCATTGTTGGTCTAGAATATACCCACGGTTAAATAGAGTTTTGTTTACTGTCTCAGTTGGCCGCGGCTATGAATGCACCTGTTTATCCGATTTCCGAAAATTAATAACATCTGCAAGTTTAAAAAAAAGGGACAGCATATAGTTTTGATAAATCAGGCCCTTTCTTTTTTTTTAGTTTTAGCACTTGCATCATGTGTAGCATTCGTGTTCAAAAATAATAAAAGCAAGGTGAGGGATAATAGTGAAGGCTTGATTATGATGTATAAAAAACTGAGATAACCCATAACAACGAGAAAATCTTGTTATCATTGGTGTTGTCTCTAATGAAAGAAACAGGTTTGCTTACAACCAACAATCAATGTGACTGTTAAAGACTTGAAGTAGTTTAAGATGTCTCTTCCTTTTCCTTTTTTTTTTTTTTTTAGCTTCTTTCTTGTATTCTTTAAGAATACAATAGCAATACCTGTCACAAACAAAATGAATAGATCAAAATCATCAAATGAACCAAGTCGACCCGCATTATCTATCAACACAAAAAATATCTCAAGAAGGAAAAGGTGGTCAGGGTTAATATCAGCCAAAGAAAAGATCAAGTCTGACCTGCAGAGAATATCATCATTTGGACAAACTGAGGAATTTGTTAGTTCTCCTGAAAGTGAATGTTCTGTGGTTGCCCAGACACAGCCAACTTATAGACTGAAATCATCCGATACGATGACATCTCAAGAGAGCAGTAGCACTAACGGTAGTGCGAAAAAGAAGTTTTCTTTTCCTCACTTTCGCAGACATAGTGGACTAACAGAAAAATCAACCTATGTACCTGAAGTCCCAGAACCTATCATGCCCCCATTGATCGCATCATCACCCGATGAGGTTTTATCACCTCCACCCTGGGAAGCCGAAGACATAAATAGAAAGAGACATTCATTAAGTGCAGCAAAGCTGTATAGCTTTACATATCATGAAGAAGAAGAGGAAGAGGAAGAATTACCAGATACAGAAGAGGATGAAGAGTATCATTCTGATCCAGAATTACTAAACAACAATAGCAATCTTAGTAGCATTTCGTCTGATGTTACACTACATCCAGCCAGTATAGGTAACAGACACTCACTCCGTCGGCGCTCAAGTTGCCCTAGTTATGATGCAATCTCCCTTAGCTCATCCTCTTCTACTATGGTCGAGAAGGACATACTCTATGTGACGGAACAGCATACTCGTAACATGCTTTTACTCAAGAAGAATAGGCCTGTGGATAAAAAAGTAACCTTCAAACCATGTCAAAAGGTGATTGCACGTGCTGCCGAAGCTGCCGCGAATGGTGATACAGTATCTGGTCCAATGTTTTTACCATTCTGTGAAGAAACACTGAGATACACGCATATTCCTAATGTATTTGATCCAGACACACGTGAGCCTGTTCTTCAATTTACAAATATCAAGCCAAGAGAATATCAGCTTCGACGTAAAATGAATTGGAAGAAAGAAGCCAAAGCTTTGATGACATGGCATGATACCTTACAGGTCTTGCTCAACCAACCGTCTGCTATACATTCTAGAATTCAACAAATGGTAACTATGACGGCAAACAACAGTAACCCAAACTAACACGCTTCCATAGACACCCGAAAAACGAGAAAAGTATCAATTGACACGTAAATTTATTTTAAGAGAATTCTACACAACTGAAGTCAACTTTTGGAATCAACTGTATTACACAAAAATTGTATGTTTATAAACTTTCATATGAAATTAATAATAATGGCTAACCTTGTCTATTTTAGGTATTTTATGATGCGCTTGTCGATGTCGTTGGAAGAGAAAATCGATATGCTCAGTTAAATGGTGCGGATGTTTTCGCTAACCTCTTTGATCTCATGAGATTTTCTGCCAAGTTAATCCATCGTTTGCGTCATCTTCAACTCGATAAGCGAGCAACGACTGATTCACCCAAGATCATTTATCCATTTAATGCTATGCCTCCATTAGTAGAGTGTTGCCATGGCGGACAGCTGGGAAAAATATTATGCGATATGTCGGAAGATATGGTTGTCTTTTTAAGGTGTGCTATTGATTATAGGGAAAATAGGAAGTTGTTACAGAATAAGATGTATGAAAACTATAGACAGGTAATTGTGATATTATGGAATTATAAAGCAGATCATTCATTTGTATACAGAGATTGTATAGTAAAAAAGAAACCAGTCAATTCTCTATGGAGGATTTCTTGATTATCCCTATTCAGCGAGTGGCTAGATATGGATTACTATTAGCAGGTACTAATAGAAGCATGATGTAGTGATTAGATTACTTACTTTTCGCTCTATTAGACCTTATTAGACATACTGATCCAAGCATTCCTGATTATGTTTACTTAATTAAAGCGCACAGAGTCATTACTAGTTTAGCCACTGCAATGAATTCAGTGCAAAAGAAATCAAAATAACTTATTGTATATATACATCCTTTCTCTCCCTCTCTTGTAGCTATATTGTCAATCATAGTCATAATCATAATCATAATAAATGCATATTGTTTATTTATATAATGCCTCTTATTTTATTTAATAAATAACGTCTAGTGTATAATTGTGTGTGTATGTGTAATGTTACATATGCTTATTTCTATAGTCTATAATTTAGCTTTTCTACGCTTTTCTTGCTCTTGCTCGGTCAGTCGAACGAGGCCTTCTTGTGCAGTAGTAACAGCAAGTGTGCCATCCTTTGTAAAAATTCTACCAAACACAACACCACGTCCATTACTCGTTCTAGGACTATGCATGTGATACAGCAGCCAATCGTCTGCTCTGACTGGTGCATGGAACCACATAGAATGATCCAAGCTAGTAAGCATACCAACTCCACTTGAAGGTACACCATTTGCCGCCACTGTTGTATCAATAAATCCACTGTCCGAAGCATAAGCAACAACACAGGCGTGGAGTCTCTTATCATCACCTAATTTTCCTCTTGTCTTGAAATAACGATGCTATAAAAAGGCATGAGCAACAATATAATCGCTTTATATACAATCACTTCTTACTCCTTCTGCATTAGGCTTCGTTATAAACTCCTGTCGATAATCCACAGGGGAGCTTTCCTCGATTTTTGCCTGAATATATTCACGGTATTTAGGCGAAGAGTCCTCTTGTGCCAACAATTTCTTTAATCGATCCAAGTCTCTATTTACAACAATGAGCACATACACACATGCCTGGTAACTTGTTACTTACGAAGGAAGGGATTCAGGAGGAGGAACCTTGGGCATTTCTGCCTGATGTGCCAGTTGGAAACTCTTGTTGTCGGGTTTAGCAAAGCTGAAGCTGCAAACAAAGATGGCTCTTCCCTTTTGAGAGGCAGTAACATATCTTGTTGCATAAGATTTTCCATCACGCAAGCGGTGTACCTGGTAAATGACAGGTACTTCCACATTACCAGCCAAGATAAAGTAGCTGTGAAGTGACTGCGACATGTCAGAAAAAGTATGTAAATGTATGATTTTGTGCTTACATGAATATCAAATTCTTCTGCTACGGTGTTAAAGGCTGCTCTTAGGGCTTGAGCCACGATCTATAATAAAATTGAGTCATTGTGCTCATCTATCCATCTAAGCTTTACCTGTCCACCAAAGACACCACGAGCACCAGCAGGTAACCAAAGCTCTTTGCTCATATACAGATTATTGTCGATTTCTTGTACTTCTACAGCATTGGCCATACGAATAGCAAAGTCAGCATCATCATCTTCACCGTACTTGGAAGATATAATTGGTTTTCTATTATCACCAAAGGAGATGACAGCAGGGAACGTTGAGTTGGGCATAGTTATAAAAAGAATAGAGTAAAATGTAATCAAAATGTTTGGCGGTGCTTTTATTGTTGACATATTGTGTCACCCTTTCTGATTAATCTGACTAACAGAAAATAGTTTTTCCGGATTGCTTATCTTTACAAATTCATTACAATATTCCATCAAGCATATTATGCTATCATCCTACCCTAAGGTAATATGAATTTATACAATGACGTCAACTCAATCTATTGCTTACAAAACGAAAAGAATGACTTTTTGAAAGGATATTTCATGTCTAAAGTAAATTTTTTTATTGATAATAGTAATAGCAGTAGTAGTATACAAAAAGTGTAATAAAAAATAAAGAAATTATTAATATACATTTTAAAGTTCATGGAAGTCAGTTCCAGTTATTGTCTTCTTTACGTATCCAGCACGAATGACAAAATCACCAAAAGGTTCATCAGGTAATCGTTCAGTGGCATATCGCTTAATAATTGGATTGATCTCTTTCAAAATTTCTTCCTCACGTAAACTTTCTTTGTACAACTTGTTCAATCGTTCACCCTTATGGCCACCACCCAAATAGACATTATACGTATTAGGAGCTTTGCCCACAAACGCAATTTCACCCAAGTAAGGACGAGCACAACCGTTGGGGCAACCAGTCATACGGATAGTGATCGCATCATCACGGAGACCAGCAGCTTCAATTGCCTTTTCGAGGTGACCAACCAAAGTAGGCAAGTAACGTTCAGATTCAGCCATGGCGAGACCACAAGTAGGTAAAGCAACACAGGCCATAGCATTCTTACGAAGACCAGTGAATGAGAGATTGTCCATCTTGTACTTGGCCAACAGAGCCTTGGTCTTTTCCAAATCAGCCTCAGGTACATTGGCAATGATCAAGTGTTGGTTAGGTGTCAAGCGGAATTCACCCTTGTGCCATTGAGCTAACTCACGAAGACCACTCTTGGGTTGGAAGTCGGGCCAGTCCTTGACTTTACCATTCTCGATAAACATACAGAAATGCCATTTGTCGCCCACGCCTTTGGTCCAGCCATATCGATCTGCGTTGTCCTTGAATTCGAATGGCGCGGGATCTTGGAACTTGGCACCCATACGAGTTTCGATCTCGTTCTTGATAAAGTCGATACCATACGTGTCAATGGTGTACTTGAAACGAGCATGCTTACGGTTGGTACGGTCACCATAGTCACGTTGAGTTGTCATGACAGCCTCACCACACTTGACAGCTAGTTCAGCAGGAATATAACCAACCAAGGTAGCAGGACGAGGATACGTCTTTTTGTTGCCATGAGTCATACCCATACCACCACCAATAGTAACATTGTAACCAATCACCTTTTTGTTGTCGTCAACAATAGCAATGTAACCCAAGTCGTGAGCGTAGATATCCACATCATTATTGGGAGGAACAGCAATGACAATCTTGAATTTACGAGGCAAGTAGGTAGGACCGTAGATAGGTTCAAAGTCTTGAACAGCATTACCAGCCACTTGTTCATCAGCTAACCAAATTTCGTGATAGGCCGTCGTCTTGGGTGCTAAATGTTCCATGAGTTCTTGACCGAATGCTTGCACCTGTTCGTGAACTTCAGGAATCTCAGTGATGGGTGAGATCATGATGTTACGATTAACATCACCACAGGCGGCCAGAGTACTGAGAAGGGCATGGTTGATACTACGGATGGTCGAACGCAGGTTTCTCTTGAGGATACCGTGAAGCTGGAAGGCCTGACGTGTGGTCAACTTAATGGCACCGTTAGCATACTTGTCAGCCAAGTCATCCATGACAAGCCATTGAGCAGGCGTGGACACACCACCAGGCATACGTACACGGATCATAAAGCTGTAAGCCTTTTCAAGACCCATTTTCTTGCGTTCTTCTCTCACATCACGATCATCTTGACCATAGGATCCATGGAACTTGAGCAATTTACCGTTGATCTCACTGATGGCGCCCGTTGATTCGTCCAAGAGATCTTGAGCAATCGTACCACGCAAGTAATTGGAATTAATCTTCATTTGGTCGTCTGTCAACTTGGGTTCATCATCTTCAGCACCTACATCCTTGACACCCAACGATTTCCAGAACTCAGGCTGCCAGGCAGCAAGACCCGTTTCGTATCCATCAGCATCTTGATCATCACCGAGACCCAAGTCGACAAGACGAGTAGCTCCCAAAGCTTCGAGTTTAGCATCCAAGAGCTTACCAGGTCGGTTATAAAAGATGGCGTCTTCTTCACGAGGCCAGTAGTGACTGTCACCCATACCAAAGACAGCATAATTCAGTTCAGAAAAGTTGATATCGCCAAGGATCAAGCCGTTAAGAGCTTTCCAGAATTCACGCGAGTTTGAAGGGAATTCACCTTGACCGGCAGTAGAGACAACAAAGACCACGTTGGTTTCTCCGGACAGTTCTTGAATATCTGGATAGTCATCCATAGCCATCAACTTCACTTTAAGACCTCTTGATTTGGCACGAGTAGCCAGTTTCTTGGCGACACCTTCGGCGTTACCATTGTCAGAACCAAACAAGACAGTCAAGGGAGGACCATTGGCACCGCTCAGGCCAGAGAGTAACTTGGCATAGTCTTCACGAGCCTTGCGTTTCAATTCATCATGTCTCTTTTCTACATCCTAAACAAAAATAAATATATTGCTTTTCATAAAACTGTGTATATATCTATTTACCTTTTCTAAAGAGCTTACAAGGACTTCTGACATATCAGGATGTTGAGCGACAATTTGTGAAAAGTGGTTTTCGCGTTCCAAGAACTTTTCGAGGTCCTTTTTGATACGTTGAGAGTCAAGAGAGAAGGGTTCCTTGCCTTGAGCTTCCAAAGCAGGGTTCCATCGGTAGAGTGGCCATGATCCATTGTCAACAGAGACCTTAGTTTCCTTGAGAGTGTACAGAGGGTCATTGACAGCGTCTGCTTGTTGGGGAAGGTAGGCCAAGACGATGGAGGGACCTTGATAGGCATCAGCTTCCATGAGAGCGTGAAGGACACCAGTGTAAGATGAGTAGATGGCGACTGAGGCAACATAAACATTACCAAAGTTCATGGCATAGAGACCGATATCTTTCTTACGTTGATCACGAGCAACTGAAGAGGAGTAGGGCAAAGTATCAATGATCAACATGTTGACGTTCTCGCCTTGAGCAATAACATGGTGCACACCTGATTGACCGAGATCGTAAGCCCAAGAGTCAGAGCCAATCAGCCAGTTAGACTTGGGATACAACAAGTCCTTGTTCAACAAGATGTATTCATCTGTGGCAGAAGCAACGACAGCATCAGCAGCCTTTTGAATGGCCTTGACATCATAGGTGGTAGACTTGACAGTCAGAAGCCATTGAGAGAGTGTCTTGACATCGCCCTTGACCTTGTTCTCCTTGATACGTCGTTCAACCGTGTCAATGAAACGAGCGCGTTCCTGAATCTTGCTGAGGATCTTACCATATCCAAACTCGGGGGCAGCTGATTCAGGGTGTTGAGCATCAGGAGACCAGACGGAGGCACTATGGACAGCATTGGCAATGTCCAAACGGTTTTGGAACACTTGATCGAGCATCTTGACATAGGGTGTTTCCAAGGAAGGCGCACCTACAGCGACAGGAGCCTCAGCAGTTGAAGAGGTAGCATCAACCGACAATTGTGACCAGTCTTGAGGGACAGCAACAATCTTGGCACCAGACAGAGTAGTAGAGAGGTTACTAAAGTCGCCTTGGAACGAGACCACCTTGACCTTGGATGTGCTGATGGCATATTTAGCAGCATCTGACAGATGCTCAAGATCGCCAGCAACAGCCACAACACCTGAGGGAGCAAGAGCATGAAGAGCACTAGGGACAGAGACAGTACTTGCACCTTCAAGGACGATAGCAGCCTTGGCTTGAGAGATCAAGGAAGGCAAGAAAGGACCAGGAATAGAAGAGACACGGACATGGGAGACGCCATCGACTGTGTAGACCTGAGCATGCTTACCACTAGAAACAGCGCGTTGGGCGTACTGAAGAGCAGCTTCTTCTTGGCCGACAACTACAAACTGTTCTGTTTCCTCTGGCACGACATGCAAGAAATCTGTAACAGCGGGTAGACTAGCTACTACAAACTTGCGTTCAATGTCAGAGGCGAGTGCTTGGAATACAGCTTGTACATGAGCAGGAGAGAAGTCAAGATCACGCACACCGTATTGACCACTGACGATGTCGACCTGGTTGTTCTCAGCAGTCTGATAGGCAGCAACAACATCCAAAAACAGAGGACTCCAGCTTGAAGCAACATCTTGACAGGGTTCAAGGACAGCTAAACGCTTGACAGAGGCAGGTAGGTAACTGAAGAGATTCTTATCAGACCAAGGACGGTAGAGTCTGACTTTGAGTACACCTATTTTAGCGTCCTTGTCCTGAACACGTAAGGCATCCACTGTCTTCTCAACCACGGTAGCACCAGCTCCCATGGCAACCACGACCCGATCTGCATCAGGATGTCCACTGTACTCAAAGGGTGAATAATGACGACCGGTGAGTGCAGCAAAGTGAACCATAGCTTCCTGTACAGCAGCATAGATATCAACTGGGGTTTCAGCTTGCTTCTGCTTATATTGGAGATAAGCCGTAGCAGGCTGCGATTGAGGCTGATACTGCTGATATGCTTCGATATCTTGAGAATTGATGAGCTCCGAGATGATTGAAGGAGTCACGACCTGAACAGTAGCATATTCAGAAGCGATACGCTTTGAGTCAAAGAAGTGCAGGACAGGTGAATGAGTCTTGATAGCAACGACATGCGCGATGATAGCCAGATCATACGCTTCTTGAACAGTCGATGATGACAACAGAGTCAAACCACTTTGACGAACAGCCATCACATTTGAGAAATCAGCAAAGGAAGCATGTGTGTTTTCAGCCGAGACGTGAATGACAGTTGATGCATTTGCTTGAGCCAATTGATATAATTGGGGTATAGTAGAGATCAAAGTATGTGAGGATACAAGGGCAGACGTATGCAGGGATGAGTCAATGATCAATTCATTTTGCCTATAGATTGACAACTTGGGTTTATTCTTCCAGATGGTTTCATTATCACTTGTTTTGATTGATCTGTAGGTATAGATTTGTTCACTAAATGCTTCAGATGCTACAATAGAAGCAGATTCACCGTTCAAGAATTGGTGACTCATATTAATATAATAAAGAAAAAGAAGATGAGAAGGGTTGATGAAATATAAGAAGAAAAAAAAAAGAGATGTCAGATATCTTTTTGATATAAACTTTTGCTTGTAAAGAAACAACCTTGCGAACATTGCGTCTTTAAGCACACAATTTTCTTTATTTTTTATTGGCTCGAGATATAATATTATAATGTCCGATATGACTTTTGACTAATAGAAATCATTGGTTGAATGAGTACTTGTGGTTAAATAACTGATACGATTTTGTTTTTCATCAAAGGAGACTCTTCTATGAGCCATATAGCCACCATTTCTTAAGTCCAATAAATCCAATAAGGTGTGATATAGGAATTTGAATGCCCATATATTACCTCTAATCCTACGTATATCAACTACATATAAGCCAGGTAAATTTTCAATCTTGGATAATTCAACCGTAAATTGAACTTGTTCTCCACTATCAATGCTTTGTTCTCCATACATTGTTTCTCCTTTATGTCTATTATTATTAATGTTGTCTTTGTTATGCAGATTATGATGAAAGAATAATTTTAATGATGTCCTCTTCTGTTGTTGTTGTTGTTGTTGTTGTTGCTGTAGTTGTAATTGTTGTTGTTGCTGTTGGCGTGAAGGTCGAATACATTTAATCTTAAAGTCATGTACTCTTTTCATAGAAATACCCATAAATGTAAGCGCTTCCTTGATTGTGAATAACACTTCATTAGGTGCTTTGGACGTAAGCGCATCTTGATCTACAGCCCCTCGATGTATTCGGAGCTTAGAGTCATTAAAGTCAGCCGCATAGGAACCCAGTGGTTTACCAATGGGCATCGCACGGATAGGGTTGATCGTACTCAATGGTCTTTCGGGTAAGCCTAGTCGTTCGATGGCTGATTTCGTACCTGCAAATCAATGTTATTCTTTTTTTGGAATCATACCTATTTATAAATTACTTACTTGATGTATTCTTTCGTTTGAACCAGTCCTTCAATTTCTGTCCTTTTGATTTCTTTTGAATCGTGGTCTGTTCAGAGACAGAGGGTAAAATATCAAATGCTTGGGGTTTAGGTTGTATGTCACTTATAGTCCTTGGACGAGTTTGGACACTTTGAGATCGTGTTGGTATGTTATTAAATTGTGGTATCTTGACCGAGACATGTCTAGAAATGGCTGAAAAGAATTTTGATTGAAATAAGGTTGTCTTTTGCTGTTCTTCTGGTGTCGATGGGTGATTCTCTTCTTCCTCTTCCTCTTCCTCTTCCTCTTCTTTTTCTTCCACAATCAGCGAAGGGATATCATCGGTATTGGTAACACAAATGGCCCCATGCTCTTGCACATCCTGTTCCCGAGATTCCGATATGTTTGTCTGTGTGTTGGGTGATACGGAAAGAGTGAACCGAGTGTCCGAAGCCATTTGCTCGAGTTCTTCCATCGATTTATGTAACAGATCATGATAATCTTGAAGCCAAGGATGATCCAAGATGTCGTTCATTTGGCAACGCTTTCTTGGATCAGGCACCAACATACGACGAAGTAAGTCTTTTGCATCTTCACTCATGGAAGTGGGTAGTTCAAGTGGAGTACTAATTATATACTTGTACAACAAGTGAATATTTGCACCTTGAGGATTGTTAGGATCATCATCAAAGGGCAAATAACCACAGAGCATAGCAAACAAGATGACACCGCATGACCAAATGTCGACTGCAGTGCCAACATAGTGGTTATTATCATCATCGTTTATGACAAGTTCTGGGGCTGCATAACAAGGAGAACCACATGAAGTAGCCATAAGATCTTGATGTTCAATTTGAAAGCGATTGGCAAAACCAAAGTCTGTGATAAGTATATTTCTATCTTTGCTTAGCAACAAATTTTCCTAGTAACCTTTTTTAATATGCATATCAACACACAGCCTTTTCTCCCCCCCTTCCTCTCTCATTATTCACTTTACATTACCAGTTTAAGATCTCTGTGAACAATATGCTTTTGATGCATATAATGAACTCCACTGATCAACTGTGCGAATAGTCTTTTAGCTTCATTTTCTTGTAAATAATGATGCTTTAATATGTAATCAAACAATTCACCACCTAGCATCTATAAGTAAAGCATTATTATTTTCTTTGTTTTTATGTTTACCAAATGCACGTTGTAAGACAATGCCAATATAGTTTTTTATCTCCAATACTTCATACAGGCTTACAATAAAAGGATGATGTACGGTCTATTGCTATATGTTAATAACCTTTCTTTTGATCTGTTTCATCTCCAACCTTTAGCACAGATATTTCTCTTTCAAGCTTAGTCTCTAATGATGCGTGTTGAATATGTTCTTTTCTCATCAATTTAATAGCTACCTAAATAGTATAGTGAGCATAATGTAAATAATAAAAAGTGTACTTACATCTTGTTGTGTCTCAATATGAACTCCGGCTTTCACCTTTGCAAATTCTCCTTCTCCTAATGTTTGTAATAGTAGATATGGACCAAAATAAGAAGGGTTGTTCTTTTGTTTAGGCTCATATCCATATCGTTTATAGATCGCTTGATACCATGACTCATCTTTGTTTTCTGTATGTTTCTTCTTTAGTTGTTGTCCAAATTCACCAGGTACAGCCAACACAGAATGAGCTCTCTGATGTGGCCCTACTTTTAGTTCATCTATCATTTTATTATCACTTTAAGAGAAAGAAGTAAAGAAAAAAGAAAGAAAAAGAAAAAAAAGACGTGCAATATAAAAACGTGATAATGTAACACGAGAAAGGTTCTTTTTTGACACACTTTTATATTTTTTTTTCGTATGATTTCAGTAATCAATAATCAAAAAGAAAGAAAGAAAGGGGGGAAACTTATTTCACTCTATACTTATCTAATAGCGCCCTTTGTTCCTCCTATTTGTTGTTGTTATTAGTTTATGTGTCAATAAGCTTGTTATTTAATTTACCGCTGAATAGTCTTGATTATTAAATATCAATACCACCTTGGTTGCCTTCTTCTTTGTGGTAGTGAGTCCTGTAGTTGAATCAGTAGTCGTATTTTGTGTTTCCTTTCCTGATGGTGGAGATGTTTCTACTGTTGTTGTTGTTGTTGTTGTTGTTGTTGCTGTTGTTGTTGATGGCACCGCTGCTGCTTGTGGTTGTGGTGGTGGCGATGATGAGGTCGGTGTGGCTGTAGAGGTGGTATTCGCTTGAGTCGCATCAGATAAAGCTGATGTATTCGGAACAGGTGGAGCCATGCCTGTTGGTGGCATGGGTGGAGCACCAGGTACGGGCATAGTTCCGTAAGCTGGATATTCTGTTGTAGGATACGGTCTATGGCTGGATTTTTAATACATGTTATACATGATATGATCACTTTTCTCTTAACTCACGCTTGTGGATAACCATATGGGTAGCCTCCGGGTGCACCATAATAGTTGGCATAATATTGACTATAGTAATCACCATAAGGTTGACCATAATAGTACTGTGGAGGTGCTGCTGCAACTGTAGCTGTAGCTGGTTTAGCTGGAGCCGCCGTAATGGTTGCTGACGTTGGTGCAGCTGAAGTAGTGGTGTTGGAAGTTGTTGTTGTTGTCAAATTAGGATTAGCAGTCGCCTTATGAGCAGCCATTTGTGCTTGAATCTCTTCTAATGTCAGTTCACTATACTGACCTGACCCACCTGTTGACGTCTTTGCCTTTTTACTGTTATTTAAGCCAGCTACCTTGAGCTCATGTGCAACGAGGTCTTCTTCAGGAATACCTTCCATACCAAATATTTCAATATCTAAATTATCTCTTCCTGGAAGTGCATTAGGAACTCTATAAGGGATGTATTAGTTTTGTTGATGTAGAGTTGTTTGTTTAATTGATACTTTACTTATAAATCTCGATTTTATGAACTTGCTGTGCATGCACTACCATGCCACCCGCAGTAGCTACAAGGAATGAATAACTGTTTGCTATATATTATACATATATATATATATATATTATACATACTCAATTTTTTGCTGCATACTTCACATTTAAAGTGTTTTGCCTAATCTAATTGTTTAACCTAGATCATACAAAAGAAATATATATAGCCCATGCTTTACTCTTTGATGTGTTACTAGCACTTTGTCGTCTTCAAAGTCTTTTTCGCAATACCAACACCAAGGTCTGATTTGCTTTGTCTTTCTCTTTTTGCCCATGTTTCTTTTTCAAAAACAACCAGAAAAAAATAGAAAAAAAAGAAAACGCGTGTTCTTACTCTTTCACTCTTTCCCTAACACCCACTTTCATTCACTCATCAAAAAAAAACGTGACTTTGAATTATACATTAGTTCCACTGTCAACTGGACGATTTCTGCTTTTTTGAGGGTATTAAAATGAATAAGCTCGCTATCACCTCCAATTAGACGATTCTTTTGGGCGAGATGGAAGATTTGATATACAACTGTCGTCTTCTAGGGAGGAGAGCCTGGAGAAGATTTCATCTTGAAAGCTTTCAAGCACAGTAGCGCGGTGTTCCTATTGAAGATATACATTTAAATTAGTCTTTTTTCTTTCTTGATATACACTCTTTCCGGAAAGTAAATTCGCCTGTGATCGAAAATAAATACGCTCATGGTGAGAACAAAATTCATGTTGTATGAAATGTAAA
>JAMYHX010000662.1:0-18745 GCA_025529335.1 Rhizopus sp. PT2906
GTACGTACAACACCTGGTGCGCCCTTACGTGTTTCTGAACTCAAGCCACCAGCTTTCCCTGTAGACGAATCGGGGCAAATCGACCTCAAGGCAATGATGGATAAGGGCATTATACCCAGAAGAGAAACTCCCAATACAAAGGTAAGACTGGTATTTATATACATGTTGATTTAACTGTTTTTCCCCACTCTCCTTGATATAGGCTGCACAAAGAAATAAGCAAACACCAGCAGCGGCACCTAGTCCACCAAGAGCACAAAAGAGAAAATTATTACTAGAGGAAGTTCCTTCTGACTTTACGGATCCTAGCAAAAATCCTTATTTTGATCCTTCATTAGGAGCCCCAATCGCTCCCAAAAATCGTCGCTCACGTCCACTAAAGTTTGTTCAGCCTGGTAAATACATTGATATCGCAAATCAAGAAAGAGCAAAGGCACAGTTGGAAAAGTTAAAGCAAGAAATTACTGAAAGTGTAAAGAAGGCGGGTATGCAGACAGAATTTGACGTGTCTGATAAAGCTATCAAGGTAAGAGCAAATGCCCTGATTCCTAAACATATTCTGATTTTTTTTTTTTTGAAAAAGAGAGACGCGCCTCCGGCTGTTGAATGGTGGGATGCTCCATTTACAAAAACATATGAGGAATTGAACGATGCAGACATAGACCCTGATAAATATGAAACATTAGTCACCATGTATATCCATCATCCTGTGCCAATTAAGCCTCCTAGTGAAGCAAATGCACCACCTATTATCAAATCACTTATGCTTACTACAAAAGAAAGAAAGAAGTTGCGCAGACAGACAAGAGCAGAGGCACAAAAGGAGAAGCGTGATAAGATCAGACTTGGTTTAATAGAACCTGATCCACCAAAAGGTAAAAAGAAAAACAAAATATATGGGATGAAACTAACTAGTGATGTAGTTAAAATTAGCAACCTGATGCGTGTCTTGGGTGAAGAAGCAGTACAAGATCCAACCAAGGTTGAAGCACGGGTTCGTAGAGAGATGGAACAACGTCAGAGGATGCATGAAAAAGCCAATGAGCAACGTAAGCTAACTCCAGAAGAAAGACGAGCCAAGATTTTAAACAAGCTAAAGGAGGATCAAAAGATGAGTAATGAAGTGGCTGTATTCAAGTAAGTAATGATAAAACGATCGCTTGGAGAGCATTCCCACTTAAATAATTCTATATAGGATAAAATCTTGCTCTCATCCAAAGCATAGATACAAGATAGAAATGAATGCACAGCAACTTCAATTGACAGGAATGGTTATTGTGCACCCTAAATGCAATATTGTTATCGTGGAAGGTGGACCAAAGAGTATTAAAGCATACAAGAAGTTAATGTTGAGACGTATTGACTGGAATGACATGCCACCTCCAAAAAATCTTGCAGTTGATGAGACAGCTATGGACATTGATCAACCTAGAAACAGTTATGGTCTTAAAGAAGGAGAAGAAAACAAGTGTTTCCTCGTTTGGACAGGATTGGTCAAGGAGAAATCATTTAAAAAGTTTACTTGGCGTTCTTTTGAAAGTGAAAAAATGGCCAGAGAAGAGTTAAGCAAGTGGCATGTAGAACACTATTGGGATGCTGCTATCATGGCCACAGATGAAGAACTTGCTACTAGACAACCTGAATTGTAAAGCATTGTAGCAGTCAATTTAAAATAAAAAGATTGTTTTTAACGTTTAAAACGAGTACTGATGACTTTCAATGGAACTTATCCACAACAATACATATACAATCCATCCTTATTATGCCCATCAGACACCTATATCCATGATAGCTAGCATCACAGTATATATTACCGTCAATACAATAGTAAATGCATAACAATTTTATTTGTAAAAGTAAAGTTTATAATTAAAAATATAACAAATAGTGATTCACTTTTAAATTCTGAAGATTATTTGCGAGTGGGTGGGGCATCAGGCTTGGGACTATCGTCTGAAGCAGGTGTGTCATCAAACGCCTGATCAGGTAAGCGATCAATCTTGTGAATATTCTCGAGACTTGATAAGCCACTATGCAGAGCATACCATAACCAATCGACTGGGATAAGGAGATCTGTAATTGAATCTGGAATTGGGCGTGCTAAGGAAGAGCCAAGTAAGCAGGCAGCTGTAAACGTAAGGGTGATGAAAGAGGATCGCATTCTTGAGGAAATGTGTTATGAAAAGTTGATTTGAAGGAAAAACAACAAAAATATACTTGTTTTTTATATGTATTCCAAACTCCCACTTTTTTCCTATAATGTAAACAAGGAAAGGATTTTCAGTATGTACAAGATGCACTCGTCAAATCTTAAGCGTGAAAGGAAGAATAAAGGAAAATCATTACTAATAGACGAGATGGTGCATATAGTGTTCGTATATCTCTTTGGAAAGAGTGCTCTGCATATCTCAATTGATAGAGCATAGGTTATCTTGGATTTAGTAGCCGGAAGTTATGGCTGTATCTAATGGTTGTTGTTTACCAAAAATGATGCTTATGGTCCACTTTGAATTATATCATTTCACTCGCCTTCAGAGTTTTTTTTTCTTCTTTTATTTGTTTGTTTAGTTTGCTTAAAGGATTTTCTTAAGGAGGCATTGCATGCACAATGCCCTTATGTGACGCTGAATTATGCGATAGATTTTGATGGATTTTGATTTCAATTTGTCTCTGATGCTGTTCTATTATTCATTTCATGATTCGGGTTATGATGTTGCTTTTACCACAAGAGGGATTATCTTTTAAAGAAATGTATCCCTTTATATAAAGAAGTAATGATTTGTTAAAAGTGTGTACACGTAATCTTATAGTGTACGAGTTTACTCTATTCATACTGATTACAGCTGTTGATCTACGACACACATTTCCCAGGAATAAACATCATACTTGACAAAGATTGTTGGATCAAACCAAAGGACAAGTGTTAGAATTTCACATATGAGTACATATAATGCTCATTAAACCAGCTTATGCGATTATCAAATATAATCAAATAAACAGTACGCCACTAATAGTGAATGCATAACTGTTTTTGAAAAACTCCTTAAAAATCGCTCTGAAGCGTTATTTTATGCAAATGTCGGTGTTTGAATTGTATGAATGAAAGGAAAGCAAAAGTACCTTGATGAACCTTCTCCTCTTCTGTGTGAATTAAAGAAAAATGGTAAAGATCCATCATCCATCCATCCATAAAACAATCCATCCATCCGATAAAAGCAACAATAAGTCGCAAAGAAAAATCAGCATGTCATGATTTTGTTATTGTGGATGACAAAAGTAATAGTGAACAGCTAATTAATGATATTTGCTTAGGTCAACATCCCAAAGACCAGAAACACCTACTGCAAGGGCGCTAAATGCAGAAAGCACACACCTCACAAGGTTACCCAATACAAGGCTGGTAAGGCCTCCTTGTTCGCTCAGGGTAAGAGACGTTACGACCGTAAGCAATCCGGTTATGGTGGTCAAACCAAGCCCGTTTTCCACAAGAAGGCCAAGACCACCAAGAAGGTTGTCCTTCGTCTTGAATGCACTGGTAAGTTCTCATGTTATAATGTGAAAGGTGAAAATGCGTGTATTAATTGATCATATAGCTTGCAAGTACAAGATGCAACTTGCTCTCAAGAGATGTAAGCACTTCGAATTGGGTGGTGACAAGAAGACCAAGGGTGCTGCTCTTGTTTTCTAAACATTATACTTTCTTTTTTGGCTCTCCCTTCCCCTCTTTCCTTGTGTGTGCGGGTGTTTGATGAGTGTAATAAATTTAGTAAATGTAATCTCTAAAATCACACATGGTCCTCTCATTTCTTTTTTTCCTCTTTCTTTCGTCTCTCTTTATTGGCAAATGCAACAAGCCTTAAAATCAAAACAGCTGGCAGAAATCTTGACCACGACATTTAAAACAAAGAAGCTCGTGGAGCTTAGAGAGATTGCGCGATCAAGTGGCATATATCAACAAGGCACCAAGTCAGACCTTATACAACGACTTGTCAACGAGCTACCAAGTAAAACACCATCGTCCATACTCTCTTTTGATCTCGGTTACCGAAACTTGGCTTATTGTGTTGTCACTCAGGATGCTACCATCTTGGACTGGGCACGCATCGATCTCGAATTGACCACATTTCACCCCTCCACTGTTGCGCCTGTTGTAAGAAAGTTTATAAGGGATCGAATAGAGCACAACATGAAAGCAGTGGATTTGGTTCTTGTAGAACAGCAAAGAGCGCGCTCGAACGGATCATGGACAGTGCTTGAACATACACTTCGAGTTAATTCAATAGAAGGGATGATCTGGTATGGGCTGTATGAAACAGCTAATAACATCAAACGACCTGATTTGGATATGATCGCCTTGAGCCGTCAAAAGGTGGATGCTGCATGGGAAAGTGAACTCCAACAGGCGGCGGCACTAACTGCAGTGAACAGTAGAACGACCTACAAGAAGAAACAGGCTACTGTTCGTCTAGTTCAGAATTGGTTGGATGAAAAAGAAAACTCAGTTATTAAGCTTGACGATAGACTTAAAAATATGTTTAGAGAAGAGCCTAAAAAGGATGATTTAAGTGATTGTTTACTTCAAGCTCTTGCTTGGTATAAATGGCAGCAGTTTAGACAAAGTTATGTTCATTTATTGACAGGTTGAGAAATTTAATTGACGGCAATACCTCTGCCAAATCTATCGGTAAAACTACCATGTAATGTTACAGCGTTAAATGCACCTATTGTGCTTCGAGACACCTCTTTCATAGTTGCTGCATCCAGTATCAATAAAAAGCATGATTCTGATCCATCTTTAGTACTTGAATTCACAATGGACAAAATAACACCGTCGTCTTCCTTGGTGCCATCTGGGTTGGGTATAAAGACTGGTTCAGAGCAAGAGCAATTAGGTTCGTCCCATATTTTTGATGGACTGTCTAGATCGGTATTAGAACCTAAATAAGGTTGATCGAGATCGAGTTTGATTAAACCATTGACTACAGAACCAGAAGCATAAGGAGGCGCATGACGCGATTCACAAACACCATAGCAGTAACGGTACTTCTTCAAGTTGTATTGTGGATTGAAACGAGGTAATTCGATGTCATAGCCAATGACCGTATACGAGGCCACACGCCGTTTATTGTATGCTGTTAATGAAGGCGGTGTAAGATCGGACCAGAAAGAAGACCACTTTTCTGTATCAGGTTTGGAAACAGGCACTTGTCCAAGTCGATAGCGACGGAACTGTGCAGGCGCAATCTTGTGTTCTGCCTTGTTTGCTGTTGCTTTGACGAATCGGGCTGGTTGAACTTTATCAAGATTGATCTTGCCAGAAGGCGATTTTCCAAGTTCAAAGCTGGCGTCGATAATATCCGTGTTTTCATACATGCAATAGTCCATAAAGATGACTCTTTCTTTATGACCACCCGGTAGTTCAATATCTTCGTCCCAAGCATTGGCCACATGAAAAGAAAAGCAAGGTTCAGCTTCATAAGTGGCAATATGGTGACCTGTATGACGATCAATGACATGGAAGAGAGTATGACGAGTTTCATCCCAATAGAATGTTTGATAAGCGTTTGAATAATAAAGGGCAGATAGTCCGCCATAGGAGTAGTAATAAGGAAAATTGGGTATAATGATGTAATTCTTGGTGAGACTAAAGGAGTGAATGTATGATGGCTTCAAGGCTTCAATGGTCTTCCAGGCGCCCAAATGACGCCAAATAGGTTGATGAACTCTAACTTGTTGTTCAGATGCCTTTTCTTTTCCCCCAGGAGATGTTGGTAAATAAGGGCTGATTGAAAACGTTTGAAATGACGGAACAGGACCGAGCTTGACTGTGAAATTGATGTACTCGTCAGTTTCTTCGTCATATTGATGGTGTGAAGCACAGAGCTGTCCTTGGAGCTGTTCGTTGACATGACCATAGGTAAACGCTTTTATTGGCTCTATATAAATAAACGTAAGCTCTTTGTGATAAGGCAGTATATATTTATATATATATAACTTACTTAGAGTATCCTTGTCAACAACCTGTAGCGTATTCGCATCTCTTTTGACTACCAATGCATCACCTCGTTTAATGCCAGTCTCCTTCTCTAGTCTTTCGCCCAAAGGAAAGTTGGGTGTGATAGTAACATTGACCATTTCAAACTCTGGATCTTTCTCCAGAAGAGCAACGTTGGTACTATACTTGACTATATGATGGAAAACCGACTGAATTCGACCAAAGATGGTTTTACATGGATCAGGGCCAAATGTCAATAAAGTCTTGTCTTGTTCCTTGTACCTCCTCTCCGTACCATGGGATGTATGACGTGAGTTGTAATGTATTTCTTGGGTTTCTCCGGATATTTCAAAGCGATGAAGCATAGCAAGACCATCGAATGGATGTTCGATATGAAACGTATCACCATTATTCATCAATATGTTATAACGGCCGGCGCCTAATATACAAATCAACAAATGGTCATATATAGAAAGTGTCGAAATTACCTGTTCTATAAAAGACACCATTGACCCAGGAAGGTATTTTACCATGAACCTCTAGTTGAACGGGTGCCTCGCAGGCAGGAACGTTTTTAAATCCAGAAGGCGAAGGTGCTGGTTCATTTTTGTCCTTGTTTGGATTGTTTTCAGCTAATGTAATCATTTAAAAGAAGTTTTCTTTAAAAAAAAAAAAAAGATAAAAAACAAGAAAGACTCCTTTTATATAACTCTTATGTTTATCTCTAGTTTCATTATTTTGTTTATCTTGACATGTTACAACTTTTGATATGCAGTGGTTAAAGTTAAAAGGAGGAAGAAGAAGAATATTTTGAAAAAGGAGAACTTTGATTTCATTGTTCTAAATTTACTTTAAAAGTAAAAACTTACTTCTTTCAGGGCAGAAAGAACAAAGAAATTGTATGCATGTTAATGCTGTAACTCAATTAACAATATCAGATAATATATTGGTTAAAAATGATTGACCTACTTATGAAAATTGTCTGCACGGTCTTTTATACTGGTCTGACCATTTTTAATATATATGTATTCTTAATGTAAATCTTTTGAGAGCAATGTTAACAAGCCACCAAATGGGCATGCACCATAACAGGTAAACGGGAGAAGGAGGGCCAGGGGTACAAGACGAGGCGTTGACTGGTAAAAAAAAAAAAACTATTTTATTAGGTTTCTACATATATGTTGATATTATCCCGTGTAGTAAGCAATGCGCCTTCTTTTTGTTTCAAACTTACTTTCATTATGTAACCATTTCAAATGTTAATACTAATTCAAGGTCATTCATATTATCTATCCTACAAGGATCATTGATATCTCTTAATCATCACTAGAGTAATACTTTTATATCTCATTTACTTTTGCTTCTGGTGAGCTCTCTTTTATCATTTGTGTAACCTATGTTCAGAAATGACAAACGTTCAAATACCATGAATTCATCAAATACGAACTCATCTGACAATATCACATTACGTATGAATGTGAGCCTATTACTTAAAAATGAGATAATAAAGCCTTCATTGTATGTAACGAAAACTAAAAGAGGTATTTTATTTATTTCTATATACTTTAAGACATCAAATCATTAAAACCTTCTTCACTCTTAAAGTTCTTGATGCACAAGCTTGGGTGTTTCATGAGTAGGATATTTAGTACCTTTTTTCAAATCTATATAGACATTGTATAAGAGTTGATGTATATATATATATATATATTCTCCCAGACTTACATTCTATTGTTTCTTCATCAATTTCTGAAGGGAATATCACCTGGTATTCAACAAACAAATCGCCATGCTTTGAAGGATTATTTTCCAATGGCATTCCTTGGCCCTTGATCGTCTGCACAAAGCCATACTGAGTAATACCTTCCCTGACGAGTTCAACAGTGGAATGATCCAAATGTTTGAGCGTTTTAGTGAAACCGGTGAGTGCTTCAATCAATGTAATATGTTGTATGGTATAAAGATTATCTCCTCTTCTTTCAAAGGTTGGATGTGGAGCCGCGTTTATCACAAACACAATATTTCCAGGAATTGTTTCTGGAAACTCGTCAGATTCTTCTTCAAGGACCTGTAAAAAAAAAGACATTAATATGACACGTCCCCTTTTTTTCATGCTTTCATACTCACAATGCTCTGACCGTCCTTCATGCCTTTTTCTACACGAAGCGTATAATTTTCATTACCTCGACGCACCTTCTTTCCGCCACAAACAGGACAGACATGGGCAATGGTTTTACCCTTTCCCCCACATGTTGTACAGTGCTGTTGAAACTGTTGAAACATACCAGGACCCATCTGGACACGCTTGATAATCATGCCATGTCCATCACAAGTTGGGCAGGTACGAATATCTTCAGGTCGACGCGCACCACTGCCATGACAATGATCACAAAGCACTTGCTTTGAGACGTCTACTTCAATATTTGCGCCGTTATATAAATCTTCAAGACTGACTTCAAGTGGGATAACTGTATCAGGTCCCCTCCTCTCCTGGTGTCTAGCATTTCTACTTCCTCCTCCTCCAAAAAAGTGCGAGAATATATCAAATGGATCGTGGAAAGGGTTACCGCCTCCTCCTCCTTGGTTTTGTTTCAAGCCTTCTTCTCCATAGCGGTCATAGATGGCCCTCTTCTCGTCATCCATCAAGACTTCATAAGCTATTATGCAAATCAGTATTCTGCGGTTATCTCTAATTTTCTCCTCTACGTTACCATTTGCTATTTCCATAAACTTTTGAGATGCTTCTTCATTTCCTGGATTCTTGTCCGGATGGTATACTCTTGACAGTTTCTTGTAATGTCGTTTAATTTGTGCTTTTGGTGCATCTCTTGGAACATCCAGAATACTGTAATAATCTTTTGCACTAACAAACGCGATAAGCAGCACTGCTGCAAACAATAGCCAACTCAAACAAGAAGGCCGCATAATCTAATATGTACACTTAAAGAAAAAAAAGGGGGGGACAAAGAGGGCTGATAACGGGAAGGAAAAAAGTTCAATTGATTATTTGTAAAAAATTTATTGGTTAGAAGATTTTTATAGGGCTTCCAGACCCTTATCGGAATGGATCAAGACGATACGGCTCTGTACGTCAAATGGATTTCCAGAGTAGACAATAAAGTCATTAGCTTGGTTTACAGAGACTGAGTTTAAGCCATAGATATCACGGATATTTGAGGTTATGAATTGAATAGCTTGCGTCTCAGTGATTGCTCCACCTTCCAAGTTATGGACTGGTGATGTAGCAGCTAACCATCCTGCATCCCATGCCAAGTTACGAGCGAGACCATCGTCGGAAATACCAACACCAATCTTGACACCATGGCTGTGCAAGACATGAGCAGCGGTTCCATTGGTTAATGGCGCTCCAGTAAGACAATGAATTGAGTCAAATCGTGAAGGAGTACAGAGGACGGGACGAAGAATGACAGGAATATCGGCTTCTGCGAGATGAGGCGCGACAAGGTAAGCCTCGGTTCCTCCAATGATAACAAACTTAGCCTTGGGGAGGTGCTTACGTTTCAAAACAACAAGGGAAGCAATTTCATCCTTGTTGTGAGCCGCAATCACCGTTGGAATCTCACCACGAGCAGCCTGGCCATAGTGGTTGTTCTCCTTCAAGTTTTCAGTTAATAGTTGACGAATGAAGCTAATTTGGCTGGAAATAGTAGGGAAACTATCAGACTTGACATCATCACCAATTTGAAGATGAAGAGCAACAGCAGGTGAAACAATGGTGCCGTCATTAAGAACTAGGATGTGTTAGTATACTTGTTGCTTCTTGTATAGTTGTGTAAGCTTACTTGAATCAGCTCCAGTCTTGAATGCAACAGAGACACCAATAACAACGTTGGAAGACATGGGGGCAGTAATAGCTGTCAGAATACCTCCCTTGTAGGCTTCTTCCAAATGGCGGGTTCCAAGCTTAATACTATCAGCAGCAAAGATGATATCCTTGGGATCCTTTGATTTACTAGGGCGACCTGTTCCATCACCAGTGCCAGCCTCGCCTTGGATTTCGATGAGACCAAGTTGGGAGCCAACGCCGACAAGTCCCTGAATTTAAATAGTTAGATTCATCATTATTCGAAATCGTTATGTACTTACCGGAAGGACATAACCGCCTTGAATGTTGTACTCTACAACGGGTTCATTTGACTGAATAGAAGAGACAGAAGCAGAACAATCGGTACCAGAGCAAATAACGGAACCATTGACAACGACGACATCAATTGGGCCCTTGACAGGTTCCTGGCCAAGGAAAGAATAACCTACGTTCTTCAATACAAAGTTCTTGGCATTTTCTACCGACTGGAGGTCTTCCTTTTTGACGGTAACAGCAGCTGCTTGCTTTTTAACAGCAGGCTCTATGGGGCGTTCTTCAAATAATGGGACACCATCAATGAATACCTGCAAAGGCGTAGCACCTAGTTCAAGAGGCTCACGGTCCCAGATGACGACATCGGCATCATAACCGACCTTGAGAGAACCAACACGGTGACCTAATCCAATAGCATTGGCAGGAGTTGACGTAACGGCCTTGAAGGCCTCTTGAGGAGGCAAGCCATAATGCGTGGACTTGGCTGCTTCAAAGGCAAGATGTTGAGAGTTGAGGACAGGGTGGTCGCTCTTTAATGCTACTGGAATACCAGCATCGTACAGAATCTTGGGTGCTTGTGGGATAGCCTGGAAAGCCTCCTTCTTATAACCCCAGTGATCAGCAAAAGTTGCAACAGTGATGTTATTACGAGCACGACGCAAGATACCGGGGATTCTGTAGGCATCCAATGCGTGATGGAAAGCGCTAATAGTAAAGTTAAATTCCAAAGAATGACGAATCATGGCTTCAATATCATGCGTTTCATAACAATGAACGTTTAAAAGGACTTCACCACGCAACAAGGCAACAAGAGATTCAAGGCTCAAGTCTTCTGGGAAAGGTGTATCAAAGCGAGAGGATGTGTCTTCAGCGGCTCTACACCAGTCGTCTTGTTCTCGCATCAATTTTTGAGCTTCTGCAAATTGCTTACGGAATAAATATGCTTCACCCAAGCCTACAACAAGGTATAAGGGAAAATGAACTTTAGGGGGACTATTTATATGTACGTACGAGTAGAAGGCATGTGACCAGCATTTCCATAAACACGCTAATGCATAAACTATTAGCTTAGAGTTAAAATGTAGTTGAATAATTTTACCTTTGGATTTTCACCACAGGCCATCTTCATCCATCTCCATTTTGTATCTTCAGTGCTGTCAATGTTGGCTTGCACAAGCATATCTTCATTGCTGAGAGTAGAGATATGACGGAGCTTGAATGCAAATGCTTCACCGCCCATCAAGTTGCCAGAGCCAGGCAGAACTAAAGCGGTAGTTACACCACCAGATGACACAATTCGAATTGCGTTATCTGAAGGATTAAACGCATCAATTGTACGAACAAAGGGAGTCAAAGGCTGGGTCATTTCATTTGTATCATCTGTCGCATGTAGTTCAGGCCAAGAATCAACACCCATGTGGCTATTTCTTGTGAGTATAGTTCATAACTGTTTCTTTTATATTTTTACCTGTGCATATCTACCAGTCCAGGACTTACTACGTGACCAGCAACATCAATGACTTTGACATCCTTGTTTGAGTCAAGACTGATATTCTTTTCGACTTGACGGATAACACCGCTTTCTATATAAATATCGACATCTTCCAAGACATTGCCTTGACCATCCCAAACGACAGCATTTTTCAATAAGATGGGTTTTTGGTTAGGGTCTGCTCTTGGGTTCTTAACACGACTGGAATCCGGTCTGTTCTTCTCTCTACGTCTGTTCTTTATAGCTTCACATTTTTCTCTACCGTGCTGCATTGTTATTTCGGATACACCCGATTTAACTGTGAATGGTTGATGTCCTTTGGGCAGCAAAGATGATTCAGGCAACAGTGAAGAAAACAAGACAATTCCCAAAAGGACGGCAACGATAAAGACAACGACAATGTAAGCAAGGTTTCTTTTAACAAACTGCTTGAACCCGTCTGCACGTTCAGGCCATGATGATTTGGTATGGCTAGGCAAGAGTGGATCCGATGAAGACCCTCCTCCCTCTTCATCATTTCGAGGAATAGAGGAATATCCTTGATTAGATGACATTTCCTCAAGGCAAGATATAAACGAAAAAAGAGAGAGAGAAAAAGGTGAGCCTATTTATAATGCGTACTTCATCCAAACTTGATTTCAAAAAGCGAACTGTGACAGCAGTTCTAGTTTGTGGTACGCACCAACCTTTTTGGAAATTTTTACCCTGTTCATACTACTCCTATCTCTCGGGTACCTCCTTTTCTTTTTTTTATGCAATTGCTCATCTATGGGAACTTTTGAATGATAAGCTCTATATTCATCTTGTCAAAAATGGTAATAAAAAGAAGGAAAATTATGAACAGCATTTATTTTCAGATCTTTTACTATGTGTCAAGTTATTGTTATTGTTATAAACAGAAGGTGGACGTAGGCGGATAGTGTTGACTGTATTTACAGGTAAGGCATGTACATCTCGTGATGTATTCCTTTTCAATAGTTTACTTTTTGATAATTCTTTATAAATCTGGTTAAACATGGTCTCGAATGCCAAAGTTACGTTTGTTGTATCATACGCACTCGCTTCAAAAAACATCATTTTCGATTTTGACGCATAATTCTTTGCTTCTTCTGTGCTCACAGCACGACTTGTGTCTGATAAGTCTATCTTATTTCCAACTAGCACAAGTGGAATAGAATCCTCTATATGTTCGTTTAACTCTTCTAACCACTGTGCAATATGATTAAATGATGATTTCCTGGTGATGTCTAAAACAATTGTATGTATATATATATATATATATATATATATATATATATTTATTAGTTCTCTTTGAAAAATAGCAACATGACTTACCATAGACTAACAAAGCGCCTACAGCTCCTCTATAGAATGCACTCGTAATCGCCTTGTAACGCTCCTGACCGCTTGTATCCCATAACTGAGCTTTAATAACGTGGTTATCCTAAGCTTGTCATCAGTCAAAATTTAAGCCGCGCATACGACAAGTAAAAATCGCGCTTGCTAAATTCTAATGCTACGTTAACCATTGGTTGATTTCGCTTGCTGACAAACTAAATGTCGTAAATGTAGAAACTTTGCCGTACAAAATATGAGTATATTAAGCATGAAAGCACCGTTGGCTCTCTTTTTTCTTTTTTTCTTCTTCTTTTTTTTAACTTCCTTTCTCATTAAAAACCGAGTATTATAATATGAGCTTTCAAATTTTTTATGAAGACGGACACGGTAATGCAGTTGATGAATATGGTAGACCTGAGCCCATGGACTACATAATTGATGAGGAGCGATATGCTTTAGAAACAGTTAGTTCACACACCCAGTATTTACATAACCAGCCTCAGGAGAATAATTTCGATGTAGATTCTATGGCAAAAGATGAAGTAGATGTTTGCATGAGTAAGCGAGCATACACACTCTACACGGATCAAGACAAAGTTAGATTCTTTAAACTGATGTTTGAGAAAGTTATGAGTGCTTCAGCTTCTGCGAAACAATTAGGTATTCATGTTCGCACAGCTCAAAGATGGGCTCAAATGTATAAAGCAGATTCTGATAGTATTTTTATAAAGCATAAGAAAACCGGTCGCTCGCGTATACTTCGTGACGAACATAAGCAACCTTGGAGTACATAGATGCGAATCCTTCAGCCGTCTTTAAGTAAGTAATGGAGCAACTACTTCAAAAGTTTCAGGATCTCAAGGTTTCTAAAAGCACTGTCTACAATTTTGTAAGAACTGAGTGCAACTTGTCACTCAAAAAAACCCAATTTCAGCCTGTAAATAGGAACAGTGGAGAAAAAATTCAGGAACGTTTTGACTGGGTTCGTAAGTGGAAGTGTACGTACATGAGTTTTGTTTGTAGATGCATCAATTTATACTGTAGACTCGCCATGGCAGCACCAGATAGATATCGCTTATGGAACAAGGATGTTGCTGCTTGCCTCAACTACATGCACATCCTTCATGAGCTTTGACGTAATGGCATGGTTACTTGTAGGTTTCGTCGGGTTGCTGTTGCTTCTACAAGACGTCGAAGAAGAATGAGCGATCAGGAGCAACCAAGAATTAGAATACGCTTAGACGATGATTCTCCGTCCTAGTTATCACTAGGACACACCTAGATGCCTGCGGGGTAAGTTATACATATAATAATTTTCTTACATAACTAACTGTATAATTCTTTATATAGTATATATATTCTCCTTGGCTCTTATCTCTCTCTTGTCTCTTACATCTGCTATTCGTCTCCTTTTGCACGCATTTTATTTTGGGAGGTTCTTGGAGCACTCCCTCGCGCACTCCCAGATTTCAAAATAGTGATGTGGCATTTTTTGGTCGAACTCTGATTCTCGAAAATACTGCGATACACTTGTACCCTCGCTACAGTGTTTTGCGTTTGAAAATAGAATTTTTTATTTGGGCCAGTAGAAAATTTTGACCATCAATATGCACATCACAAAACCAGAGAAAAAAAAAAGAGCTTATAGTAATCTAACAAAACTAAATTTATTAATTATAAACTTATACTCCTTCCATATTCATACACTTTGTAAATAATCTTCGTGAGTGACGGATCCAACCTTGACAATCTTCAGGTTTAACTTTCTTGACTGCCTTTTCAGTTCTGTCAGCAATCATTTCGTTATTCCCAAAAGGTGTATCACGTAGCTCACCTTTAATTTTTGACCAGCACACTTCCATTGGATTCAAAAGAGGCAAGTAAGGCAGTAAAAAAAAAAAAAAAAAAAAAAGTGGTGTATATCCATGGCTACAGATTGCTCTGAGAACTTCAGGTGTTTTATTTAGAGTGACATTGTCAATCCAAGTTTGTTCAAAACTGATGCCATTTCTACCCTAAATAACAATACGTGTGTTGATTTAGATTGGGCATTATAAGAACTCTTGGGATATCAAATTCATATGTGTGCTTCTGTGCACAAAATATATTTGTCGGCTCATGCTGAAATAATGGGTCAGCTTTGGCCAGCTTAGGCTGTCGAGAACTATATAAGCTTAGTCGACGCTGCAGATTCTTGATGCAGTTGTTGTTTTTATTACTTTCATGAGGTACACCTTATGGATAAAAATACTTAAAACGAATCAAATTAAATTTAGTTGTTCTATTATGGTACATACGGTACATACAGTACATGCGTTACACACGATGTATACAAATGAGAAGGAGAAAGCTGTCAACCACACAAATATTTGTCTTCGAGTGAATAGGAAACATAACAAAGATTTTATTAAAAGCATCTCGCTTCTCTCCCCCTCGCTCACTTTCCTTTTCTTTTTGTTTTTTTTTTATCACTTTTCAAGAGTGTAGAAAGAGTAAGCGACTTATTTTCACAATCATTAAATATATATTACATGCTTATAGAGCATTAATAAACTGCCGTTTGCTTTCTTTAGGATAGCACAATTTGGAACAGAAACCATACACCTGTATATTGCTATAAAGTTAAGGCTCTTAAGTCACGATATAACATTTATTCAATGGCCACAACTACACCTAAGAAGCCTACTTTAGATAAACTCAAGGGTGGGTTAATTTTAACAAACGAACAACGCGAGAAGTACGAAATCGAAGATGGTTTATTATTGAATGAAGTACGGGATTGGAGCAATATAAAAAAATTGATTGAATCATATTTCCAAGCGAACAAAGACACTTGGATCGAAACAGCAGATGAATTTGCCCAAATACTCATCAAAACCTTTGACGATCTATCTGACAAGAATAATAATTCATACAAAGGCCAAGATGCGTGTTTACAGAGATATTGTATTAGCTTAAAACATTTTTTTGAAAACAAGAATATAAAACAAAAAGTGAAGAAATTATATACTTGCAACTTATTAATAGCCACCATGAAAAAGAAAGAAAGAAGTTTAATGAGGCAATCAAGGTCAACAGCAGTAATGTTGGCCGAAGAGCAAAGCCAAAATCTAGAAGAGGAAGCTCAAATACGCGTGGTACGTTTAGCAAGTTTATTCTTTTCGCTTGATTTCTCTAACTTTAATGCTAAAATAGCAAAGAAAGCGAAAGCATGTAGATGAAGAAAATATAATCTATCACGGTCCTGACCACCAAGAAGACACATGTCAAAGTCCGCAAAGTTTCGACAGTGTTGAAAGACACCCACAAGTGCAATCTTATTACGACTATTTTGCAGATGACCATCACGAAAAGTGGACCATAACCACCGAAAACAGCTGGATATCGATAAATGGGATGAACATCACTGAAGCAATGCACAAATATCGTTACGAATCATACAGAGCGGCCAAACTACTATATTCTATTTCTCCTGAACGAATTTTGTCGCTATCGTTCATATTCGTTTTTGACCCAGACGAGATTCAAGGTTTTATCAAAAATTGTGAAAACGAAATTATTTTTATCAGAAATGAGTTGAACCTTTTTACGCAACGAAGAACACCAGACGAAGCAGTCATTATTACAAACACCTTAGACAACCTGAGTGTTAACAAAGATGATTGCAATCGGTATATAGCGGTTACTCATGGTGCATATTACGATGAAGATATGGAAATGACGACGTATTATAATGTGATCAGTGCATTTCACCAGTATACCAGCATCCTACACGATCACCACACAGAGCCAGACCATAATTCGTACGAGTTCTTCACACAGGAAATATTTAAATCGAGCGTATACACAAAGCATAAAATATCAAAACCTTTAGAAGGCTGCAGTAAATATATTCCAGACTTCAAACTTTCCTTTGAATACCAAAAAGAGAAATTTGCTGACTTGTTTATAATGGAAATCAAGAAAGACGATAAGGACTGCACACCAGACGCTGACGACATAATAAAAATCAATTTAGAGCTTCAAGTCATGCTGAACCAACTGATTTTGTTAAATGTTGCCGAGCCTGTTGCTTATGGGATTGTGATTAAAGGTAGCAATATATATGTATACCGTATAGTGATATGTATAAACGTAACTTTATAATTTATAGAGCATGAGTCTAAAATTTATCAAATGACTTTCAAGAACGGTATTTATATCTCGTATGTGACAGAAAGATTCTATTTACCAAGAAATGCAAAGGATGTTTGTCTTGTTCCTCGCGTGATCACGATTTTTTTAACATTAAAGGTAAAGCCAATAGATCTTGTTGTGTTATTTTTGCTTTTAACTTTTTTTTTTCTAAAAGGATATGCTTGATAAAATCATTATAAAGATCAAAAATCGAAAAAGAGGGACGCCAACGATTGCAAATTCTATAAAGAGAGGAATGGGATTACCTTGCCCAATAAAAGACGCAATGACGTTTTATTTGAGAAAAAAAGAGATTACTTTAGTTCCTCCTTAAAGCCCTCCCCATGCGCTCAAAGTTTACATCTATTACATATTATATCATTAAAAACCTGACAAGCACAAGATATTCATTATTATTTTAAGCTATTTAACAATCCTACATATTTCTTTCCCTTTTTTACAGTTTTTTTTTAATGACTTGATATATCGAATTTATTATCACCGACAGACCAAGCAAAGAATTCAAACTTAATATACCATCTCAATACTCACCTTTCATTCAACCAAAATAACGATTGTCAAATCAAAACAGTATTGTCACCATCATGGGAAACCACAGTTAAAAAGAGCACCAAAAGCATTGTCTCAATTAAAGCCATACGAGTTTGTGGTCTCGATACTGAAGTACCTGGTTCATACACAGCGACAGGATTTATCGTAGGTCCCAAACGAGGTATCATTCTAAATTTTTATTTAATTTTTTTACACGAATACTGATATTTTGACTTATCAATCTTCCTTTCATTTTGAATAAAGGACTACTAGACGTCTCGTTTCTTGCTACTCTTTTATTACTCAGTAAATTTTATATATAATTAAGCCAAAATATCTCATTTGTCTCGTCTATCACTGCATACGCTGAGCTTTACAATTGTGTAGGAATCCAGTTGAGAGTTCGAACATATATCATAGATACAAGTAAGGTACCTTTATAGTATTCACTGTAATTGATGTTGCTTGTAGTGATGATTTGCAATTGAAGTTTAATAAAAATACAAAATTTCTTTAATTCGATGTTGAGATAGAATAAATTTCTATACCATCGAAGCAAAAAAGAAAAAATGTTAGAAATAGTGTACTTTCCACTGTCAATTAAGTAAACAATTTTCCAGAACCATGGTCGTATATCTGTTTGACAAGACGAACCAAGCACTAGTCTATCCAGAATGCCCTTCCTCTAACACACTCAAGGTTGCTTCAAGCCTCAAAGTATGCTTAGGATAAGACCGCCTAAAACTAGTACGTAAAAGCCAGATCAAACCGGTTGGCAAAGTGGTGATCATAGCAAGTAGGTTGCTAGAATTACAAAGGCTGTGCTTGGAAGTTGAATACTACAAAAACCTTGACTTTCATGTAAACATGGAGTGAAAAAAAAGTTTAGAAAGGCAAAGCTAGATGATAAAGATTATGATTATACCTACGTTTGAGCAATCTCATAAATAAAAGCAAATTGACACCAGTCTATCCAGAATGCCCTTCCTCTAACACGCTCGAGGTTGCTTCAAGCCTCAAAGTATGCTTAGGATAAGACCGCCTAAAACTAGTACGTAAAAGCCAGATCAAACCGGTTGGCAAAGTGGTGATC
>JAMYHX010000663.1:0-28042 GCA_025529335.1 Rhizopus sp. PT2906
GCCATGGCGAATTCATATTTCATACAACACGAATCTTGTTCTCTACCCAGGCGAATTTACTTTCCGGAAAGAGTGTACAGTCAGAAATTAAAGTCGCATTTCTGTGGTTTTTATAATGTAAGTATACAAAAAAGCGACATCTCTTTCTGAAATAATGCATGAGCGCTTGAGAAATGTTTGCTCTTTCAACGGTCAACTGTGATCCAAAGTTTGAATCATCCTTTTTGCAATTATTTTTCTTCTTTTAATATTATTTCGTATTAGAACCACCAAAGATTGCTTTACAATCCTCATCATTTCTCTTACAATTGTAACAGAGATACAAAGGGGTCACTTTCTTTACTGTTTAGTCTTTAATAGCAACCAAAAAAATCCTAACATTTAAATAAAACAGCCAATGAAAATGTTTGTTGGGATCTACTTGCCTATTTTATAAAAACTTTTTTTTTTTTATAGTGTACCTTTGTCTTTCTTTTAGATAAATAATGAGGGACGATTTTTTATTAAGCGATGAAGTATTGAAATTACAGGAACAAGAAGATTATTATATTCCTAATGAAATTGACTTGAGAGGCAAAAGTGACCAAGACCTGGCAAGATACCTAAACGGTAGATATACACTTTATGTCATTTTAACTTGCTAATTGTCTTTATAACACAGAAATAACGGATAGCATCGAAGTATCTTCAGAAAATATATCAGATCCAGTGGTCTTTGATAAGATTCTTAGTTTTTTAAAGTAAAATGTCCCCAAAACTATTTCAAATAGTGTAATCTTATATTTATCTAGGTACTTTGCTCACCTTCAGCCACGATGGTTAGCGCGTCTATTTGATATTATCTTGTCAGGTAATCAAAAACTATACTGGCTTTATTATTATTATTATTATTATTAATGCAGGGATCAAATAGCTTTTAGAATAGAAATCAAGACAACTTCAGATGATTTAGAAAATAATCAAAAAGAAACCTTTAGCAATCATCGTCATTGTTTAGAACTTTACGGCTTTTTACTTCATTGGTTCTTGATTGCCGTTGAAAAGAATACGACAACTGCGAAAATAACAAAAAAGAAGTCAAATCAAAATGAATTAAAGACGTTTGATTGGAGTAATCAAAAGTTGAAGGCATTTGACACAGCCAGTTGGTTACTTGACTTAAAATTGAGCAAGATCTGGACAATGGCACCAGAAAGGATTGCCTTTATCAACCTGTTTACTAAACCTGCCTACCAATTATTCGAAAATCCAGTCAATGCGAAATCGAATAGAGTGAAAGAACGAGTGTTTAGAATCTTGGGATTATGTGTCAAATACTATGATCACGCATTTGGTAAATATTATATTGTAAACACGCCTATAAACATATACTCATCTATATCTAGTTGCTCAAACAACCATCATGCAAAATCTTCAATACTGGGAGCATTCAGCTGAACCAATGGCTGAATTCTTGGTCCACCTTGTAGAAAAACAAAATTACCATCAACTGGCAGATGAAATACTACGCGATATCAGTAACCGTGAATTTAAAGACATTGCATCAAAGGAAGTCAAAGATTCACCCAATCCAAAGACATTCTCTACCTTTTTAATCAAGCTTGTGGAGTTATCACCCAAGACAATATTAAAGAATATGTCATTACTCATACACCAATTGGATAGTGAATCCTATTTGATGAGATCTACCATGATTGATATCCTGGGATTCATGATTGAAGAGCTTTCAAAATCAATTGAAGATAACGCCAACCAGATGGAGCAGATCAATGGTTTCTTTGATATCTTGGAAGAACATATGCTAGATACTATATCTTACTGTAGACAAAGGGTGTTGCAGGTCTACTTGCGTTTATTTGAGTAAGACTTTGCTTGTTGCATCGTTTATACATCTTGCTTACTTTTGCATAGTTTAAAGGCAAAGTTTCCGAAAAGAAGACAGGCAATCACCGTGTTGGCAATGCGACACTTGCAGGATAAGAGCAGCACTGTTAGAAAATATGTCATTCGAGTGCTTTGCAAGTTGATACTGACACATCCTTACAGTATGTATGGTGGTGAGTTGAATATAGACGATTGGAAAAAGCGTTTGGAGACTCTAAATCATGAGATTAATGTAAATACAGCTATTATTTATATTCAAATGACTAATACTCGAATTGTAGAATTCGACTACGGAGGAAGATATGCCACCTTTCATTATCGCTCAGGCTGTGAATAATGATAAAAATGATACCGAAAAAGATGATTCCACTTCACAAAAAGAGGATGATAATAAAAGCCAGCATTCTGAAGGCATTAGTGACGACAATAGAAGCCAACACTCTGAAGGTGTCCGTGACAGCGATGTCCAGATGGATATGGAATCTCAACAAGATGAAAACAAAGAAGAGGAACCTCGCTTGACTGAAGACAAGGTTTCAAAGACAGTGATCTCTGCTGAGAAACTGCAGCAACTTATTTTAATGAAAACATATCATGAAGATGCAATTGCCTTTATTGAACAGATACACACTTGCATTCCTATCGTCACGCAGCTTTTATCCAGCAAATCAAAAGCAGAGGTTCTAGAATCTATGGACTTTCTTGTCATTGCGTATAATTATCAGGTCAAGATAGCTCAAGAAGGTATCCGAAAGATGCTTCATCTCATTTGGACAAAGGACACAAGTGACGAAGGAAAAGGGATAAAGATGAAACTTTTGTCTTGTTATCAGACACTTTACTTGGAAATGGATAGATCCTGTTCTAAGCGTGAGAATGTGAACCGTATTGCCAAGAACTTGATTCAATTGACCTATAATACGAACCTTGCTGAATTGACATCACTAGAACAATTATTAAAGACGATTATGCATGAAGACAGTAGTAAAGTGTCTGACGAAGTGATTGAAAAGCTCTGGTCAGTCTATGGATTTACAAAAGGCAGGATACAAAAGGTACAACGACGAGGCGCAATTATCATCTTAAGCATGCTGGCTCAAGCCAACACACGTATTGTGTCAGAAAAAGTCGATCTTATGCTCAAGATTGGGTTTGGGCCCTTGGGTAAAAGCGATTTGAGTCTTGCAAGATATACATGTATCGCACTTCAACAGTTGCAAGGCGTTAAGCAGATGGAAAAGAGTCGAGGTGTACAAGTAGGTGTGAGGTTTCCTCTACAACATCCAATCTTTACTCGACTGAAAGATGTACTCGAATCTCCCACCGAGAGCAATGAGTGGTAAGCTTTCTTTTTGTTGCTATATCTGTCAGTCCTCATGTTTAAAATGTATATATAGGTTCAGTCTTGCCGAGCAAGCGATCAATACAATTTACATGCTCTGTGAGCATCCAGAGACATTGTGTCAACAACTTATCTATCAAAAAACAGTAAAGGTGTTTGGTGATAGAGAATTGACACCAAGCTTCTCAGATACTGCAGCGAATGCTGAGTCGATGATACTTGATTATGATATGAGTCAAGTACAACAGAACCTACCATTTCCACAAAACCCTGTGCATCAATCCTCCATGGAATTATCCCAACTGTTTTTTATGGTCGGTCATGTCGCGCTTAAACAGATTGTTCATTTGGAAATTATAGAATCAGCCTGGAAGAAGAAGAGATCACAAAAGCTGGAAAAGGATGGAAAGGAAAAAGATACACACAAAGATGCGGTTGAAGAGGAACTAGAACAGGTGGGAGGCACGGCTGAAGATGATATTGGTGAAGCTGTAGTTCGAATTCGTGAAAAAGAAATTTTGTATGGTAGTCAATCATTGTTAGCCAGATATGGACCACTTCTTGTAGAAGTCTGTGCAAGAAATAAGCTTTATACTGTAAGTTGAATTCTAGTCACACATATACAGGGCCTCATTCCTTCATAAATATAGGATCGTACGCTGCAGATAACAGCTACACTTGCATTAGCCAAGTTTATGTGTGTTAGCTCAGAGTTTTGTGAAAAGCATCTTCAACTGTTATTTACTATTCTTGAAAAATCAAAAGATGCCACGATTCGAAGCAACGTTGTTATTGCCCTGGGTGACATGGCTGTTTGCTTTTCGACATTGATAGATGATAATATTACTTTTCTTTATAACAGATTATCTGATCCAGATACACTTGTGAAAAAGAATGCTGTCATGGTCTTGACCCATTTAATTTTGAACGGTATGGTTAAAGTGAAAGGACAGATCAGTGAAATGGCCAAGTGCCTTGAAGATGCCGATCAACGTATTGCTGATCTAGCTAAGCTGTTCTTTACTGAACTTGCTTCCAAGGATAACGCCATTTATAACAATTTACCTGATATTATCAGTAACTTAACCGACAAGAACAACCCACAACGTTTAGAAGAAGAAGGGTTCAAGCGAGTGATGAAGTTCTTATTTAGCTTTGACTTTGTGGAAAAAGAAAAGCAAGCAGAGAATATTGTCGACAAGTTATGTCAACGTTTCCTGACAGCGGGCGATGATGAACGTACATGGCGTGACATTGCTTATTGCCTATCCCTGCTACCTTACAAGTCAGAAAGATCTCTCAAGCGATTAATAGAGGGCTGGTCTACCTATCAAGACAAGTTACACGAGGATCAAGTACACAAGTACTTTTTAGAAATTATTAGCAAATGCCGACTACAAAAGTCGCAGAAACCTGAAGTCAAGTCTCTTGTAGATGAACTTGAGCAAAAGATTGAGAAAATTAGAGGACCTAAAGAGAGTGAAAATGGAGATGATTTACAAGAAGATTTGAATGCTGGCACTACAGCAAAGAGAGGTAATGCAACCAAGACGAAAAAGAGAGAGATTAAGAAAAAGACGCCTGCGAGCGAAAAGAGTAGTCCTGCGACTGGTGTCAAGAGAAGAAGAAGCAGAAAGATTGAGTATGATGAAGAGAGTGATGAGGAGATTGAGGAATACGTTGCAGAAGAGGACGATGATGACGAGGAAGATGAGGATGACGAAGACGAAGACGAAGATGACATTGAAGAAGAAGAAGAAGAAGAAGAAAGAAATGAAAAAGATGGCAATGATAATGTAGAAAAGACCAAGGATGACATAGAAGAAGAAGAAGATATTGAAGAAATGGATCTTGATGAAGAAGAAGATTAAGCAAAAGAGTTTATTTTTATGCATACCCCCCATTCATTTGTAAATAAAGAAAAGGCATATTTTCTGCTTTACTGACATAAATTACTCATTGTTGTCTGAGACAAAAAATATATTTATTCCTTTTTTTAAAAGAAAATGTCAGAACTAATTAAAAAATCGCGATGGATGTCTGATGAAGATGAACAAGAAGTGAAAAAGGAACCTAAAAAGAGGAAACAAGATAAAACGAAATCAGAAAAGCCACCAGGACGACAAAATGTAGTTCGATCGGTTCACTCAGAGGTTGTTTATCCATATTTGAGAGAATGTCGACATGTGGATAGTTATGAGCGATTGAATCACATTGAAGAAGGTTCTTATGGTATTGTCTTTCGAGCCAAGGATAAAGAAACAGGTGAAATTGTGGCATTGAAGAAACTGAAGCTAGAACTAGCAAACGGTGGATTTCCAGTGACCAGTTTAAGAGAGATCCACGCCTTGATGAACATTAAACATCCCAATATTGTCAATGTGCGTGAAATAGTAGTAGGAAATCACATGGATCAGTAAGTTGTCAACAAGCTTATGATATCACCAAACTAACGCATGCAGAGTGTTTATTGTCATGGATTTTATTGAACACGACTTGAAAGGGCTTATGCAAGACATGCGAGCTCCCTTTTTACAGTCTGAGATCAAGACATTGATGATACAGTTACTGTCTGCTGTGGCGCTTATGCATGATAATTGGATTATTCATCGTGATTTAAAGACGAGTAATTTATTATTGAATAACCGTGGTGAGATCAAGGTTGCTGATTTTGGACTTGCAAGGAAATATGGTAGTCCTATGGGACATATGACTCAGCTTGTTGTCACATTGTGGTATCGAGCACCTGAGCTGCTACTTGGAGCAAAAGAATACACAACAGCCATTGATATGTGGTCCGTAGGATGTATCTTTGCAGAGTTATTGAACAATGAACCACTTTTGCCTGGAAGAAGTGAGCTTGATCAATTAGACAAGATATTCAAATTATTAGGAAGGCCAAGTGAGGAAATATGGCCAGGATACTCAGACTTACCACATGCCAAGAACATATCACCGGCTTATCAACCGTAAGATGAAAACGTTTGAAATAGAAAAAAAAAATTCACGCTTGCATTCATTTTAGTTATAGCACTCTTCGAAGTAAATTTACAAATCTTACTCAAGCAGGCTTAGATCTATTGTCCAAGCTTTTAACATATGATCCAGCAAAACGTATTACAGCAGAACAAGCACTAAAGCATCCTTACTTTAGCGAAAGTCCAGCACCTAAAGATCCTGCCTTATTCCCTACTTGGCCATCGAAAGGATCAGGGCATAGGTAAGCTAGAGAGATATTTACACATTATAGCTGATAATAACTATTGTTCCTCTCTGTGTAGAAAACATACGTATAGTCCTTCAGCACCAACGGCAATTCATGGAGAACAAATAGAAGATGCAGGATTAGAAGGCACCATATTCGGTGGGCAAGCAGATACTGCTGGCTTCCGATTAAAACTAGGATAATAAAGAAAATAGAGTGTTTTCTTTTTTATGTGTATAAAAAGAGAAAGAAGGAAGGGGGATATACAAATGTTATTTTAGAAAACAGTACGCTTATCAGTCATGACACGAACAATACAGCCACTTCCAGCAACCTCTGTCAACTATTATAAAAAGATTTAATAACAAGAGTCTCCATGATCATGAATATTACCTTTTCATGCCATGTCAGTAAAACACTTGAGTTATACAACTCTGGCTTGCTTAAACCTGCGTAAATATACTTCATCAAGACATTTTGTTGTTCATGGTTGAGTGACTTTACGATATCTGAGATATCTCCTGCCCTAAACATGTTTAATACTTCTGCAATCATCTTTGTGCTTTCAGTCTATTTAAAAACACACAAGAATAGTTGAGTTTTCAGAATAAAAAGAATATGTCATTGCTATTACCTTTGCTGCTTCAAGATGACGTCCATAAGGTGGGTCCTCTAATGCGCGAATTAATGCATTATTCAAATCACCTCTATGGCATGTAATCAGTCTATTTGAATTTGAAAGAAAAGAAAAAGGGAAACATTACCGTGAAATGAAATTGCGTACATCAGTGTTTCGTGTTTGAGTGGCATTATTCACTTCTTCAGGACTCAATCCTGTCTCGAACTCCGCAAGAATCTCATCTTGAGTATAAGCATCTTCATCATATTGATCGATATCAATTTTACGCCAAGACATGTTTATAATGATTACAACAATAAAAAGGGTTACTCTTGTTGTAAATGACACCCTTTAAAATGGCGAACTAACAGAAGGTCCGACCCAATAGACTTTGATTTTTTTTTTTTTTTTTTTTTCAAAAGTTCTTATACCTAGACATCCCTCTCCAAACAGGCGGTTCTATTGGTATTAAGCATGGCACTGGGATGTATAAGTTCAATATGGTTGCTTATTCAGCTTGTAGAATTAATACTTCTTGTTTTTCACGGTTAATTTATCAACTATTCATCTCGATTAAGAATAAAATATGGTTTAGCTATTACTTCGTCCATAAACTCTGGAATCAAAGCACTCCAGCAAACGCAGGTTGTCTGTCCACACTGTACTTTCGATAGGAGACTGGTGAAACGCACACTATGGCTACGTGTCAGCTAACCAGAGCCTCTTTTCATGAGAGAAAGGGATAAACATTCTTCGTGTTAAACACCTCAAACCTTTCTGGGATAATTCCCCTTTTTTTCAGCCTTTTTGGATATTTTGAGGCAAGATCTTACGTATACAATCAGTTGCTCCATCGACTTCATGACCAACCTCTTTGGGTACACTATCAACTTATCAACAGTTAGAACATACAAAACTAAAGAAATGCTGATCTAAAACAAAAGTGAAAATTGATGAAGTCGCGCATATCAGAACTCAAAGAGGAATGTCTAAGAAATATATTAGAAAATGCCTTTAGTTTTTTTTTTTTCCTGTGTAAATGTTATACACTTGAAAGAACAACAAATGACATAAAAGTGGTCGTTTTATTAAGAATTAAAGAACAAAAAGCTAAGTGTGGGGGGTAACAAAATGAAGGTTTATTTAAGTAAGCAATAGTTTGATTTCCAAAGAGAGAGAGAGAGAGAGAGAGCTTTGAATAAGTAGAGATTTTTGTTTTGATAGCCAAATTTAGAGAGCAAGTAGAGAGACTTTTCTTTTTTTTTCTTTCCACAAGTCCAGAGGGCCACATTATCACTAGCTTTCAAACCCAAGATGACTAGAACCATAGACTGCATGCCAGAAGACTACAAGGTGTAAACCGTCCATGAATAAAAAGTACTCAGGTCTCAAAGCTCAAGACGCAAAAAAAAAAGCATTCACAGGAAAATACAGGAAAGGGAAGCTTCAACGTACGAAGAGTGCACCTAAGTACCTAGGACAAAGCTTTTTGAAAATACTACGGACATTGTGCGCAGCAGGGACATTGGAACATTGGAACATTGAAAGCATCGAGCTCAGTAGTAGGGAAGGTTTACAGGCTATTCATCAACTGTAGAGGCAGAGCCATAACAATTAGGAGCATCTCGGAATGACCCAGCGTAGATGGAAGTCAAAAGAAGAAACCAAAATCAAAACAGCTTAACCCTCATGTATCAAAAACTTTTTATCGAGCATGAAACGTAGGTAACTGAATTGCCGGCTTGCACATGAAGAGGTAAATTTTTTATCCTCTATCTTTTGTTGCTATATCCTTGTCATCCCCCCCTTCTACTTCTGAAGTGCAAACTAACATGATCAACTATTGTGATTTCAATAGATTTAGTGATTAAATGTGCATTTTATAGTAAAGCAATGACGCTTTTAAAAAAGAAAAAATAAAGTCTGCATAAACCATTTTAAATGGCGCTCAAAACGGGATGGATTGCTAAGGTACACGACATACTTCAGGTAGTCTTCTTGTTATCATGGATGCCGGTGTATCATGAATCAGAATTACTATCAGATGTATTATTTATTAGGCGATGAGAAGGGGAGGGGGTTATAACCATGAGAAAGAAAATGAATGCATGAATGCATGAAATGGGTAAAAATAAGCCTTATATGGAATAAAATAGTAGAGAGGAATAATGCGATTACAGAGTAGCTTATCACTGTAATAACGAACGTTGTCATTTAGTTGATCAAGTGTAGCCTTTACTTGTAAACACAACATTGCATGCATTTAATATTCGCTTTATTCATGATCAAGTTTAATGTTGATTTATTTCATTAAAGGGGCAAGGCGTTCTAATCGAAAGATCAATCTCATTTATTTTAGTTGAAAACACTTTTCTTTATTATCAGCAACATAGGTTTAAATACAAAGACAAATTGCAGGTACATAATATTTATTGACCAAATTTTGGTGTACAGACGTATTCAGCTTGACTTGAGGCAGCTTGCATGATGTAGATTACTTTTTGGCACAGACTTATTTATATTGACCATAGTGATAATTTGTTCTTTAAGCTTCAGAAAGTGAGACAGATGCTACTGTTTTGAGATCAGAGCCAACTCTAACCAAATTGCACTATTCTTCCATTTCCTGATTGTATTCATAAAGTTTAGTTGTCTGTTTCTTTGATTGATCTATTCAAAAGCTACCTGTTAGTACTTTACAATCGCATTTGTATTTTTTAAGATCAAACTTTGCTTTAAGCCATATGTTCATCCATCTTTTGTTAAAGAGTACTGTTGAGCTTTGGTCCCTTTGACTGCAGTGTACTGACACTAGGGCCTGGTCATGTAAACCCTTTAAGAGGATCAGATTCATCAGCTATATGGGAATTGTGTAACAGCATACTAGAGTTGCGTAGACAATCCAGAAGACCATAATTGATCTGTACTAGTGAAAGTCCATGAACGACTCCTCAGTGCATGTGTTTGACCCTGTAGAAGACCCAATCGAACCCCCCGAAAGTGAATCCATGAACCGTATACGGGACTAGCGTAGATAATTGAAAAGGTCACTGGCCAATGATAGATGAGCATCCATGAACAACAAGTTTGTTCAGTCATCGAGTGTATTTGAGTGTTTGATTATTTGAGCGTTGGGTGTATTGATAAGCAGTAGCAAGCATTTTTTGAGCATTAGCGAGTAGCAGAAGATTTCTTTAAGGCTTCCTCCTGTGAGTGGCCATTACGATAGAGTAAGATGCATCAGGAACCATGAAAAAGAGCCAGCAAAAACGTATTTTCTGAACGATGACATTAGTTATATGCATTTTGACATCACCCAAACGTGGTTATACCTTTTGAACATAAGAGATAATAGAATAATAAAAGCGTAGAAGAATTTTTAAAAGAGATAAAGAATGAAGAAGAAAAAAAGGACAAGAATGATAGTCTCTTTTATAGTTTTTTGTTTACGTGAATCATGTTATTTAGGCTGAAAAAATGACTCATTCCTCCTTCCTCCAATAATATATGAATATATAAATAACTAGTTCTCTATCTTATACAGATTAGAGCATACCATGACGTTCTTCCTTTTTTTAGTTTAAATTTTCACACCTCCTTTTTTTTTCTGATGCCGCTTGTTTATATAAAGTGGACCTCACACCACACATGTAATTTTTTTTATTATGATTGCCTCACTTTTCTTATTTCCAATACGCGTTTTTCTAGTTGTTTTCTTTAAGAATGAGTAAAAAAATGTAAGGTGATGAATAAATGTACAATGAAAAATGTTGAAAGGGGGATGGCGTCCTTTAAGAATGCAGCTGATAGTAAACAAAAAAAAAAGCTTTTCTCAAAGAACACTAGGCTGCCGATTTTGTGAAACACACGCAATTGATTCCATTACTATTGTTATTTATCAGTCAAAAGAAGTCAATCATGATTGATCTATTTGGTTAGCCACTCTGGTTTGTCTCATAAAAGTAATAATAAATTATTATTTTTTTGGTAAAGAGGCAAAATCAAATTGTCTTAACTTCCATGTATGAAAACCTGTTTATCAAACATGAAACATAGATGATTGAATTGTTGGCTTAGGAAAACGTAAGAATGTGTAATGTTTTTTAGTGCACATGAAAAAAGGTAAAAGGTAAAATGTTTATCCTCTATTTCCTGTTGTTATATCATTATCGTTTTCCCTTCTGCTTGTGAAGTGTAGACCGATATTAGCGATGACTGTGATTGTGATAGATTTAATGATTATACGTTCATTTTTATAGTAAAGCAATGGGTCTTCCAAGTCTGCATAAACTATTTCAAATGGCGCTCAAAACAGGATAGGTTGCTAAGGTACGAGACATACTTTAAATAACTCTCTTTATGACATATGTATACTCATGTTTTGTATGAAGAGTATTATCAAAAATGATAAAGAGGTTTCTAATATGAATATAGAAATACTAAAATTTTAAAAGTAGAAGAATAATGAGACAAAAATGCTCAATAAATCTAAGAAGCCATGCCATATCACTATTCAAAGTTATGAATCACCATAGCACTTCTTCTGTCTTCATTACTGCAAAGTATGACCAATTCGACTTATTTACTTACTTTGGAAGTAAGCTCAGGCTAATGTATAAATTAATTCCTGATTTTAATCACGCTTTATATGCATTCTAATATCGTTCACTATAGGAAATTTTCTCCTGATATATTCAGTGTCCAGTAAATGCGCAGTAATAGTCCAGTAAAAAAAAATAACTAAAACTTCACAGCCAAAAATCTCCTATAGTGACCGAGACAGCAGCATCAAAAAATAGAGTGAGCATCCAAATAGCAAATGTGTTGCATATAGTGTAAGTTTCCATATCTTCTTATCACATAGCACCGTGTGTGTTGATATCTTTTGTCTTATATTGTATCTCTCCTGTTGTTGGCTAAAAACGAGCTCAGCGTCGAATACACTTTTGTGAATACAGTTTTTTCGTATGCAATAAAATCAGTTTTCGGCGCTAAAGGAATTTTAGAGCATCAATGGTAAAAGTCAAACTTACAAAAACTATTCATATGAATCATTAAGTAAATTAACCTTTTCATGTAGGGCAAATGGACGGCCCAGCTAGCAGAATGAAGAAAACCTTGGCAAGGTCAAGCCTGATTATGTCGCGTACATCAATATCTGAAGCACGCGGTGCGATATTGCAACCGGTCCAGCAAGTCTCCTTCTGACCTCGTCAATTTGGGCCATCAGATGATGGCCATGATGAACAATTTGGTAAATAGTCATGTTTCCGCTCCTGTCGTTCGCGGAATTCTGGTAGAGGGTAAGCAGTTATATTAAAAACCAAATAATTATAGATACATAACGCATCTTCTTTGTGTTTTGTTATAGTAGGAAAGAATTGCTCAACGTACAAAATGGATCTTGTTACGCCATCAATATACAGAATAGTAATGATTGCATCCTTCCCTCTGTGTACCATGACATCCGAGCTCTGCTTGATCCCGAGCGTACACATAAACTATTCCTTTTATAAAAAAATAAAATAAAATAAAAACATACACGTATAAGTATGCCATAACCAAAACAATAGTATTGGCTCCATTTCAACCACCAATGCATCACATTCTCTCTGAGCTACACTTTATACATTTAAAATAACTTCTTCTTCATATCTATCCAAGTTGCGCAAAATGTTGTTAATGTGACTTTAAAAAGGAATTAAAGTTGCACCAAGTGTGTTGATGTTTTTCTTTTCAGTATTTCCATGAAGATCTGGTCTCCTTTAATAGCTACTTTACTACTTCTAAGCGTAACATCAGCACAAGTATATGAAGATGATAACTTCATTATAGACATTGTTGAAAACGACAATGAGTGAGTCATTTAAGAGAAAATTCAAGAACAGTAAATAACATCATTTAATAGCAGCCCAGAAATAATAAATGTCAAACCTGTCATTGATGGTCCATTACCATGCAATGGATACCCTGAATATCGAAAACTACCTGTCAACCAAGCGTTTTATTTAGGAGCAAATAATGCTGGCTCACATGTGTTTAGTAACGACTGTCAAGTGAAGCAACAGAATGACATTCCTCAGATACTGAAAGACGGTAACAACAGCCTCTCACTCGCTTCATACTTCTTTTTGATGTTCTTACATCTGCTATAGGTGTTCGATTTTTAGATATCAACTTGTGCTTAAAGTAAGAAAGAAAAGGAAAAGGAAAAAAAAAAAACGGTTATTTATGCATATTCATAGTGATAAGAAGTCGATGATGATTTGTTCTGACCATGACTCTGCTATCTCCAATACATCATTTCGTAGTGTATTAGACGATATCTTTCAATTTGCTCGAGATAATGTTGAACAGATATTCATTGTTCACCTTCAGTCTCGAGGCGTTCATCAGCCTTTGGATGTTAAGGACGTAGACAAACTATTGGATGAGACCTGTAAAGTACATACAGAGTTAACAGATGGAACAGATGAATATGTTGCATTTGAGGTACGTTTATATTAGATGATATTGTCTACAGAGTATCTTACTTTCTTTCTCCAAAAGTGCCCATTCATTTACAAGCATGAAACGGGACCTTGGGCTACCATGGGTGAACTTGTTAATTATAATCCTGATATGGCTCAATGGGAGGGTGATGGTGAACTTGTAGGCGTTCGAAGCAGGATTATATTTACTCATTCAGACAGTGTTATCCATGCGCCTGAATACACATCACCCTATTTTACATCGGTAGGCCAAATAGTACGCCGAGTGCTGCTTATACTGATGTGTATAATAGACATTTTGGAGAACATTAAAAGCAGATGATATAGGCAAACTAAAGGGTAGCCTAAAGAAAGAATGCCGGATTCCTGCGGGAGGCATTAAAGTAGATGCTTACTCCGAAGCTACTTGTTCAGCGTAAGCGCATAGCAATAGATCCTTCCTATAAGAAATCTTATCTACTGTTTATTTTAGAGAAACATACACGCCAGAGCAAATTGAAGAGCTTCTCTTTTATAAATCAGGATGTAATCTGAATGATTCACCCTTGAACACGTTCATTTCCGTATTGTCAGTAGATCAATACCAAAAGCACTTGCCTTACTATAAAGAATTAGAGAGTCGTATGATGGAATCTAACTATGCCAAATGGAATGGCGAATATCAGTTCATTCGGCCTTCCCACCTTGTTTCTATTAAGCCCAAGATGGTCAGAGATGAGCTATAAATAAAATATACAACTCTGTTACACAAATTCTAACGCACTATGATTCACCTTGTGACTGCTACACAAACTGTCAGATTCCACATTTCTAGTCCTTGTTCAAAAAAAAAAAAAGTTTTTTCCTCTTTTACGCAACATGTTTGTACCTTCTATCGACCTTGGAGATCCCTCCTTGACATCCCTTTATTCTTCACTTTCATATTTCAGTGCAGCTATTTTGAAGAATGGCAACGTAGACCAAGTAAGGTCTCTTATTAGCCAAACCGGTTCCACCCTCTACTGGACCTATGCCGACACCGTCGACGAAGCTGTTCAACTATGGGATATTGGTATCTTCAAGGTCATCGTTGACTTGGACACATTCCTCAAATTTCAAACCGAGTTCAACGGTATCTCTGACGATCGTATTGCTGTCCGATGCTCTCGTGTGACTCCTGAGCTCAACAGTCTTCCTGTATCTAGCTTCATATTCACGTCTACAGAAGCCGCCGTCGAGTTCGCTCAAAGCAAGAAAAGTCTGCTTAGCAATGGTGGTAAGCGCACTGCTGTTGTCGAATTGGAAAACGTCACTGTTCAGACAATTGCCGATTTACACGCTCAACATGTGGACGTTATTGTTTCTGCATCCCTTCTTACAGCCAATCCAGAAGACGAATCCAAGATCAAGATTGCTGATGCCTTCTTGGCTGCTCTCAGAACCGATCGTACAGATGGCCTTTATACGACCATGGTAGTAGATGAATCTAACAAGGCTCTTGGTTTGGTTTATTCTAGCAAAGAAAGTGTTGCCGAGTCCATTCGTCTTGGTCAAGGCGTGTACCAGAGCCGTCAAAGAGGATTATGGCACAAGGGCCTTACCTCAGGTGCTACTCAGACATTAAAGCGTATCGATTTTGATTGTGATGGCGATGCATTGCGTTTTGTCGTTGAACAACATGGAGCAGGTAATCTCATCTTGTATCACCCCAAATTGCATTATTAATCCAGTCTTAGGTTTCTGTCACTTAAATACGCGCAACTGTTTTGGTCACGACACTGGCATCTCTGCTTTGGAAAAGACTTTGAAAGACAGACAACTGAATGCACCCGTAGGATCCTATACGGCAAGACTCTTTGGTGACTCCAAGCTGTTACGTGCCAAAATTATGGAAGAAGCTGAAGAACTTTGCCAAGCAACTGATAAGGACGAAGTCGCTTGGGAGGCTGCTGACTTAATTTACTTTTTGCTCACCAAGTGTGTCACAGCCGGTGTTTCCTTGGCCGATATCGAAAAGAATTTGGACAAGAAGGCTAGAAAGGTCACCCGTCGCCCAGGCAACGCCAAACCGAAATGGGTAGAACACATCAGCAGCTCTGCTCCTCAACCAACTCAACAACCCCAAGTACAGAACGATGGCCGAATTAAAATGCAAAAGTTTACTCTGGACGAAATCGATAACAAGCAACGTAACAGTCTTTTGCTCCGACCTATCATTGACTCTAGTGAAATCATTCAACGTGTCACACCAATCATGCAGCAAGTCAGACAGCGTGGCGATGCCGCCCTTTTGGAATTTACCCGTCAATTCGATCGTGTCAATCTGGACTGCCCAACCATCAAAGCTCCTTTCAATCCCGACATGATGCAACTCGATCCCGTCACCAAGGCTGCTATTGACCAAGCCTACGACAACATTTACAAGTTCCACGATGCTCAATTGGACAAACAACAATTGGTGGTCGAAACAATGCCAGGTGTTGTCTGCTCACGATTTAGCCGTCCTATTGAACGAGTGGGTCTCTATGTTCCTGGTGGCAGTGCTGTCTTGCCCTCAACAACACTCATGTTAGGTATTCCTGCCAAGGTAGCCGGATGTAAAGAAATTGTGATTGCAACACCTCCAAGACCTGACGGTTCCGTCGTACCTGAAGTGCTCTATGTTGCCCATAAGGTGGGTGCTTCTCATGTCGTGAAAGCAGGAGGTGCTCAAGCTGTGGCTGCCATGGCCTATGGTACAGAAACCGTCCCCAAGGTCGACAAGATCTTCGGACCTGGTAATCAATACGTAACAGCTGCCAAGATGGTCGCACAGAATGATACAAGCAGTCTGGTCGCTATCGATATGCCTGCTGGTCCTTCTGAAGTGCTCGTCATTGCCGACAAGACCAGCAATCCAGTCTATGTGGCTGCTGATCTTCTTTCTCAAGCTGAACATGGTCCTGACTCACAGGTTGTGTTGGTGGCTATTGACTTATCAGAAGAGCATTTGAAGAAGATTGAAGATGAGGTTCACAATCAAGCAATTGCTTTACCTCGATGTGATATCATTCGCAAGAGTATTCCTCAATCATTCATCTTGAATGTAAAGACATTGGATGAAGCCATGAAGTTCTCTAATGACTATGCACCAGAACATCTTATCTTGCATGTGGATAATGCTCCTGATGTATTGCCCATGGTAGATAATGCTGGTAGTGTATTTGTTGGACCTTACTCTCCTGAAAGGTAATAACAAAAAAAAAAGCAAAAACACTTATATTCACATCTTTTACCTTTTTAGTTTCGGTGACTATGCCTCTGGTACTAACCACACATTACCCACCTATGGTTATGCTCGTATGTACTCTGGTGTGAACACGAATGGTTTTGTCAAGCATATTACATCACAACAATGTACTGCAGAAGGAATGAACAGACTTGCTGATACTGTCATGCGCTTAGCAGAAATCGAAGGATTAGGTGCTCATCGTAATGCAGTGGCTGTTCGTGTTGCTGACTTGAGAAAGTAACTTAAAAAACTAACAATAAAAAGACATATTTGAAAAGAGAGAGATATCATAACCTCTCTCTCTCTCTCTCTCTTGCAAATATTGTAAAAACATTTAGCCATGTTATTAGTCTACACAATAATGTTACAAAAGGGCGGCAATTGTTTGATACTGTTTTATTAAAAAGTATTTACGCAAAGGTTAAAAATAAAATGCGTGCGAAAGGAAACGACATACAAATGAGAGTAATAAGTACCAAGGAGAGAGAATATAAAGAGTTATACAGTTAGTTGTGTAAGAAAATTATTATATATAACTTATCCTGAAGGCATCTAGATGTGTCCTAGCGATAACTAGGATGGAGAACTGTCTATGCGTATTCTAGTTCTTGGTTGCTCCTGATCGTCCACTCTTCTTCGACGTCTTGTAGGAGCAACAGCAACCCGACGAAACCTATCAGGAACCATGCCATTACGTCGAAGCCCACGAAGGATGTGCATGTAGTTGAGGCAAGCAGCAACATCCCTGTTCCATAAGCGATGTCTATCTGGTGCTGCCATGGCGGGTCTACAGTATAGATTGGTGCATCTACAAGCAAAGTCCATGTCCGTACACTCCCACTTACGAAGCCAGTCAAAACGCTTCTGAATTTTTTCTTCACTGTTCCTATCGACAGGCTGAAATTGGGCTTTTTTGAGTGACAAGTTACATTCAGTTCTTACAGAATTGTAGATAGTGCTTTTAGAGACCTTGAGATCCTGAAGCCTTTGAAGTAGCCGCTCCATTACTTGTCCCAAGACGGCTGAAGGATTCTCATCTATGTACTCCAAGGTCACTTGCTTGTGTTCTTCATGAAGTATACGCGAGCGACCGGCTTTCTTATGCTTTATGCTTAATATCCACATATTTTGTACGACAAAGCTTCTACATATACGACATTTAATTTGTCAGCAAGCGAAATCAATCAATGGTTAATGTGACATTAGAATTTAACAAATGCGAATTTTACTCTTGGCATCAGCGTCAATGATTTTTGGAAATACTGTATAACCTTAGTTATGCAGTTTGCAATACAATGAACTAAAAGGAGAACCCAGCTAAGAGGTTGGTGTGACTGTACAAACTGTCAAATGGGAAACTCTCAGGGGCAGCCTTTTTTTTTTTTTTTTTTTTTAATTCTGACATGTTTCAATTAAGTCGAGCTCTGTTTGTTCATTTTACTATACCCAAGACAAAGCCATGTCAAATAGAGTTTTCTAGACGATGGTTTGTTACCTCACAGCTTTACAGACCCATGGCATTTTACTCTTTAAAGCCTTTGACTGAGCAAAGAGTAGTTCAACTGAAAAAGACATTTGAAAAGAATTTGAGTGCTTTGGGTGTTGTAGGTAGAATCTATCTTGCACCAGCAAAAGGCATTGGCGGAATCAATTGCCAAATGTCTGTACCAATTTCACAATTGGATCAAGTCAAAGAATACTTTAAGCAACATGAATCTGATTTTGGAACAATAGAGTATACACAGGGCATGGAAGATACCACAGCACCCAGCTTTGAAAAGCTTCGAGTGTTGATCAAAAAGAATGTAAGAAACAGTAAAATACGTATATATATACATAAATGAGCTAAGGTTTTTCTTTTTGTGATTGTAAGTTGGTGGCTGTTAGACATAATATCAACATGAAAGAACTAGAGAATCAGCCTGAATATTTGACAGCTGAAGAATGGCATCGAGACTTAAAAGAAAAGAAGGATATATTTTTGATAGATATGCGCAATCGATATGAATAGTAAAGCCAAAAGAAAAAAAAAGATTACAAGATAGATTAAGAAATATTACAGTAATCTAGGTCACTTTACGAATGCGATAAAGATGGATGTGGACACATTTAGAGATGGTGTTCATTTGTTAGATGATATGGTGAAGGATAGATCAAAGGATGAAGATATATACATGTATTGTACAGGAGGCATACGATGCTCTGTTGCTGGTCCCTATCTGAAAAATAAGGGATATAAGCATGTCAAGATGGTAAGACATTATAATGTATAATTGTCAACGTTTAATAATTATTATTATTTAGTTAAAGGGAGGCATATCTGCTTATGGACAATATATTAAAGAGAACAATACAGAGTCTTTATTTAAAGGTAAAAACTTTGTATTCGACGGAAGAAGAACAGAAAGGATCACAGATGATGTATTATCCAAATGTTATCAATGTGGATCTAGTTGCGATCATATCACAAACTGTCAAAATACAAGGTGTCATTTATTGTTTATTCAATGCGACAAGTGTAGTACAAGCAAAGGTACTACATGTAGCACCCATTGTCAAAATGTGATTGAAGGAAAGGAAATATACAAGTATGATTATGATTATCATCAGCAGCTCAAAGGGATTTCATAGTGCGCTTAGTTTATCTAATTCAATAATAAACATGGATAAAAGTCGCTCATTGTCACTGTAAAACTCAAGTGTGGCCGATGTATAATCATGTGTGAACTGAACTACTTCACATTGGATAACATTCTACAGATAAAAGTAAATTATACATAGATGATCTGTGTATCCGCATTTTACCTTTCTTTGATCATCGAATTTAAACTTCATGCCTAGTCTAATGCCTTCGATAGGATGAATAGGAAAGACTTCACGTATGAACTTTGTGGAGTATTCTTTTGTATCTCTTGTCGTCATGGTTTTATCAATATCATCGATTGCACTCTTTGTTAGCTTTTTTAAGGTATCAGCATGGTATTCAAACAATCATATATATATATATATATGATCACTTACCTGATCAATCAAGTATAATCCAAAGTTGTGTTCAATCTTTATGGGTGTATCTTCATTTGCAGGATTCAGAAATGATATTTCAATAGTTCCATTACATTGAACAGGCTCTTTAGTCGTCAATTCAATCACTTGTTCATATTCTGTCTGAGGTAATAGGTCCACTTGACTGTTAAATAGACTATTTGTTTCATATGTTTCCAAATTGTTTTCATCAAATATCTTTGCTGCTTGTGCAATATTTATTTCAATCTGATGTATCCTTCTTAGCATTTATTATAGAGCCATGTTATTTTACCTTTAAACTGTCTTCAAACCTTAAACGACCTTTGACAGTCTTCATTGGAAGAGGTGATAGATTACCGAGAGTAAACAGGATGCGTAAGTCTCCGTTGCCAATAGGCTCTATATGACTATCTAATTTAACATTGGTTTTATAGATCTGTTCCATCGCTAGATTAGTCAGTTGCTGTACTTTTAGTGTTTGTTCCATTGCTTTGGCTATTGTCTTTTTATAATACATGAATAAATAGATACATTATTTAGAAATATTAAATATACTTGATATGCTTTTCCAATAGATGCATCTGCATTACTGACTAATGGATCAAGTAGATTGGTAATATTTTGTTGTTGTGACATTATTTAAAAAAAAAAAAAAAAAAAGGAAAAAGAAATAAATTTATACACGTATTCTTTAATGTATATACATTATTATATACTTTCTCTCTTTTTCTCTCTTTTAAATATAAAATGAAGGGAGAATTAATTATACAAAGTATTGGCCACCTGTGCCGGTCATTTTGGAGTTGAATCCATTTCGTAGAGGGATAAAACGATCTTGGTCAGGCACTGCATCAAATATCTTGAATTTCGTGCCTTGATCACTCACTTCCATAATAGACGCTACATTACCACATCGATAACAATAATTAGGTGCTGACCATACAGTGACTAATTCATCCTTTGGAAACATGTATTTATATCCTTCTTGAACCAATTGATGTGCTCTTGCGATTAATGTTAATCCGTTGATATGATTAAACTATGACTTGGTTACTATGGTGACCATCTTTTTTTTTTTTAACACTTACTTCACTCGTTACTTTAGCGCCAAATAACCATCCTGCTCCTCTTGGGCTCACAGCCCACATGTCAATATCCTCAGGATCAGACCACATCAGATCACAAAATGATCCTTCATGAGGTATCTCTTGTAAACGATGAATGGTTCTCATTTGATCCAATGTCTTTATATCAGGAGATAAGCCACCATGGACACATAATATCGATCCATCAATAATCTAAACTAGATGAGTACACGCACGCACGCTTTAATCTTTTTAACCATATTAATCCTTACAGCTGCCAATGTTAGATAATCAAATACTGAACAGCAATATTTCCACACATTCGCATTTCCGTATTTCGTCTGACATTCATCTAATTGTATGAGAGTTAAAAAAAAAAAGAGGTATAATTCTCTCGATGGTACCATAAAATCCATAAACTTGGGTGATTTGTCTACTTTCATGATTTCCTCTTAATAAAGTTATCTTGTCAGGATATCTAAAAAGGGAGAATGTTAAAGACTGTGTCTCCTTTGTATCCCAGAAATATTTACTTTGCTTTCAAAACTAATAAGAGTGTAAACGTCTCCAGACTGAAATATCCACGATCGACATAATCTCCCTTTTGGTGTATTTATAAATTAAACTGCCCAAAGGAAAACGGTTTGTCATGTATAATATTTACCATGAAAATATAATTCGTATCCTTTACGTCTCCTCCTACTTTGAACAGTTCTAATAAATCATAAAATTGACCTTTTTATATAGAGTATATAGTTTAATATCATATCAACATTTTATATATATAAACATACCATGAATGTCTCCACAGACAGTAACAGGTGAACGCACTGGTTGTATGTTTGATTCCTCTAATAATATTTCTTTTACCTTTAATATATAATGAGTAAGATGACTCTATAAACACGATATCTAGTTACCATTTCACATAATTTCTTAATATCTTGTTCTGGCAGGTATTCGCACTCCCGAACCTTTTCTAGCCATTCATCTGGATTGCCCATCGTTTATTATTAAAAATAAAAACAAAAAGAAACGTAATAGCCAAACCAAGGGACGGAGGAAGAATCTCCCATTTCTCATTTCAATGTCCGTTTTTTTTATGATTAAAAGAGACAATGGACAAAAAAAAAAAAAGCTCGATTTTCAGTAGAAATCATTGCAAAATTTGCAATTAAATCTTTTTCAAAAATGTTCTTAAAGACGATTACAGAGATTTTCCAGTATTTTCACTCTGAATTCAGATGATATTAGCTTTCTTTCTGGACAAATCAGATTTTTAGGTTACCTTTTTTGGATGGAACGAAAAATAAATACAGGCAGGAGAAAATTTGAACTTACCTGCATCGTAGTTTACTCTACCAATGGCCCCATCCTAGGCAAGATCGTTACCATCATCGGGTGGAATAGAGCGGATGCTTTTTGAGAAAGAGGCTTCAGTATATGTTGAGGAACGCTTGAAGGTTTGCCTATGAAATCTTGAAGGGCGACCAAGTGCTTTACCTTGTAAAACTACACTTAATCTTTGTTGGTTATCCTTAAAAATAGGACAACTTTCTTTTTGTCATAGACCTCACATTATCGTCTTTTAATTTAGGGCAGTAGCGTGCGATACTGATTGAATTCAAGGGTTTGTCAGAAAGCAGCGACTCGACTTTGAACCACCTATTCTCTCCCCCCGCGATGCTTTCAGAAGGGCCAATTACTCGTCCGTCTAAAAAAAAAACATATCCTTCTATCTAAAAGTTCATCCAAAAAAGGTAACATCATCTGAATTGAAAGTGGAAACACTGTATGAGTTGAGAATGTGTTGCACTAATTATCGGCCTGTATAATGGAATGTTACCCTGAAAAGTGAAGCAGAGGCGATGGAGAATATATCAAAGTAATATTAAAAGGGACACATTTTGATGAGAGTTCACTCTTATCATCTTTCTTTTGTCAATAAATACGTGTTGTCAATCTTAATTGTAGAATTTTGTAAGGAAAAGATTCCCAAATAATGCACTTTGAGGGAACGGTCCAAGCAGATGGTGTAGATGCTTCTATTGTTAAGCAAAAAGTTGATACTACAAGAAAAGGCGCTTCTAGTGATCGGCGGCGAATGGAGACTACGGATGATTCTTTTGTTTACTTTGAAACACTGTCAACAGCTGAGCTACTCAAAAATAAAGATAAATGCGTATTGATCTTGGTCATGGTGACATTTCATATTGTATGCACGAAATAAGTTCTCCCTGAAAAGAAGCTTATTTTCTAATACACAGGGAATCTGTAAACAGTTGAAGCAAAGTTAAGACGGTTCTATAAACTCACTCAGAGAGACGGGCATATCGATCAGAAAGATCCATGAGAAACACTAAAGAAGAGAATGAACAAACAAAAATATAATGCATCAACAGAATGCTGAATTGAATTCCTCAGAAACATAGCTGCATGTCCTCTGGGGGATCTTGTAAATATACATGATATAATATAGGCACTGTTCAAAATATAATAAGCTATTTCAATACTCTTTTTAAACAAAACATCAGTATGAAAAATACGGACAATTTGAGATGACTGTATAGGTTATTAGGTAGCCATCACATCGATCGCTGTGACAACAGTTAGTATGTCGTGTGGTCCTGGATGGACTTGACATGTTCACTGATAAAAGACTACATACTATAAACCAAATAAAAAAAAAAAAGGAAAATACTTCATATGTGAACGTAACCATAATTCATATTCATTGTACTATTGTAGTACACGAACACATCCTTGACAACATATAGTGTAATATGCATTATGCGAAGGAAATGGGTGATTATGAGCTTCATCTGGGCTACAGATAAAGATTTTGCATAGACTATATACATTATTAGCCATTCTCATATGAACCATCATTAATATATTACTTGTATTGTTTGAATGGACAATAGATTGTACTCTATTTTTATCAATTATTGATATTAATTTTATAAAATATTGTCATAAAATAAAAAAATTATTTGCGTAAAAAGACGACAAAGAAAAATATGCTTGAATAAAACGACATCATGTCAAAAGAGTTAATTTCAACCCCAAGGCAGCTAACCTGTTAATATTACGAAAATATTCTTGGCGACGACGAATTTACATTTCATGCAACATGGTTTTGTCCTCACCATTGGATGTATTTATTTTCGATCACAGGCGAATTTACTTTTCGAAAAGAGTGTATAACCTAGTCAAATATTCCAATCACACCTTTTTCAGGGCTCTTCAAGCAGATATTGCGGTGATTCGGTTACAATCGCCGACTTAATCATTTCCATTTGGACTGAGCCTTACTTTTGCTTTGTATTACTATGGAAGGAGGAGGAGAGCAAGAGAATGAACAATCAAGGTTTATACCACGCCAACAAATGAACCGAACCAGCTTCTATCTGCTACTATTTCTGTTTTCTTTATTATTCTTCAGCTTTACTGATGACAGTTTAATGAAAGAAGGAAAACCAACCAAAGAAGAAGTGATTCAAGACTTGCAGAATGAAAAAGAAATGCTTGGAAACATGACATTTGGTGTCAACATTACTCATGTATAAGAGAAAATTGCATTGACTGGCATCTACTCATACATTTGATAGCCTTTACCCTTGTCAGTTTCATCGTCACTTGATGAATTATGGTCTGTTCATGACCCCCATTCTTCGCATTACTATCACAACATAACTGGAATATTTAGGGGTATGCTTGCTTCAATGTATATCACTAAAACTAAAGCTCATATATTTTTCAAGGTGAATGGAAAAATCGTAATATCAGCATACCTGACACGGCCAATATGACAGAGATAGATGAAGCTCGCAGCAAGTTCAAGTTTGACGGACCAGCTACGTTTACTCTTCAACTAAAATCATTCAGTACAGAACTTGAGGATGCAAATTATATCGAAGTAAGATATCATCTTGATTATATGTCATAGCTGACATATGAATACATCATAGGGGTATATTCGAATAAGGGATGCAGAAAAGAGTGATTCGGGTGTGTTGCTAATGACAGGTGGTGTCCATTTTCTTAATAATGGATCCTTATATTTGATGGCCGTTCCAAATGGGTAAAGTGTATCCCCCTTTTTGTTTACAAAAAAGACTCATTTCTTCTTTGTTTGGGGGAATAGGTTATCTATTCCGTTAGAAGACTTGTTAAATATGCTGCAGTCAAACGCATCATTTGTTGACACTAGAAAAATACTTGTTGAACAAATTGATAAGAAAATAGAAGAGTTGGACAAAAGTCCTTACTGGGATTGGGAGGTCAATGATGAATCAGCCTATCCCCCTTCATTTTACTGTCAGTTTCAAATGTTTGCTCAATTGAACCCAGTTCCCAAAGAGATCACACAGTCTGACTTGCTGGATTACGAAAAAGGTAATTTGGTTCCCTTATCTTTTTGCACTCTTGTAACATCGGTTGCATAAAAAATATTAGAATTGGCGGATCCTCAAGGCATATCAACTGTCAAGCCTCCACCTCTCTTGTTATCAGCTGAACTATACTCACCCAACTGTCAACTGTTGCTGTCGATTGATAAAGAACCAGGAATCAAGATTGAAAAGTATTATAGGAAAGCAGTTGCCTATGCAGGCATGGCAACAGCTATTGCCATCATACAAATATTTGCTCTTATCCACCAGATGGAATTCACACCTACACCATCTGTACGTTTGTTTGTGTGTGTTTAAGATGTACAAACTCAATTTTTTTTTCTATAGAGCGTTTCAAATGTATCTTACTGGACCATTGCCATACAAGCTGTCATGGATGGATATCTTTGCTTACTTCATCTAACGACAGGCGTAGTGATCGAAAATGTGTTCATCCCCTTTGCAACTGCAGCTTTTTTTACTTTTATTCTAGTTTCCATTTTTGGTATGCGATATTTACTTGTTGTTTGGAGAATTCAACGACCGGAATCGATACGGCCAACTGTCTCCGAACAACAGCAACAACAACAGCAACAGGAAGAAAGTACAGATGCTTCAGAAAATACACTACCAACAGCCAACATAAGAAGACCGCCGACGACAACAACAGAGGAAGTGAGTCCTTATAGAGAAGTGACCTATCTCTATTATAGGCTGTGTAAGTTTTGTTTAATATTTATATACAAGATGTTGATGAGATGATTGTAGATGCCATTTTACTACTCGGATTATTCTTATTTTATCAATCCATCACGAGATCTGCATTCATCCAAAACGTCATTTTAGGAACACTTGGCATATTTCTTTATTCATTTTGGGTGCCTCAGATTGTTAGGAACATCTGGAGGGGATGCAGACGGCCCCTAAGCCACACGTATATTCTGGTCATGAGTATCACTCGATTATCAATACCATTATGTAAGTAATCTCGTTTGTCTTGATGCTTTGAGCTTAGTTTATACCGCTAGATTTCTATGGATGTCCTACTAATCTAATCGGCCATGAAACATCATCATGGATATGGGTTATTGTAGCCTATGTGGGTTTACAAGTAGTGATTTTATTTCTTCAAGATGCATTTGGCCCCAGATTGGTTGTACCATCCAGAGTAAGTTTAGATGTATACAAAAACAGCAGTGAATCTAACATCACTCGGCTTGTGTGTGATAGTATTTACCGGATACATATGACTATCATCCTATCTTGACAACAAATATAGATGAGGAAACGGTACAACAGGAAATAGGTCAACCAAAGGATTGTGCTATCTGTATGCTTCCTGTGGATATAGCTAACCATGGCCACTCTGGACTCAATGTCTTGGCTCGAGCAAACTACATGATGACACCTTGTCATCACTTATTTCATACTGAATGCTTAGAGAGGGTAAGTGAAAAGTAGTGATCTATAAACATGTGTATACTTATATGATATCATAGTGGATGAGAATTAAATTAGAATGCCCTGTCTGTAGAGCGTATCTTCCAGCATGCTAGTTGAACCATCATTTTTTTAGTACATTTCATTTAGCACACATACATTATAAACATACAGTCGTTCTACTGTCATTTGAACTCGAAAAAGGAAGTTTTATTACTTTTTTTTTTTTAATTGATTTGGCCACTTTGTCCAAATATTTTTGGTCATTGAACGCTGCAGTCACGAGACTTTGAAGTGGTATTAACAATCATGTGGAGCAACTCTGTGATATGAAGACGTGCAGGGGGAGAAAAGGATGAGGCATTGGTGGGATATACAACTACGGGGAATGTAACAGCAATGCCAAAAAAAAGAAGGGTGATGGGCAATAATGTACGAAAGCTTTTTCAGTGTGATAAATGAATGAAGACAGGATAGTGCTCCAGGCACAGTGATGCGGTTAATTTCTGTCATGGTAAAGAGATGATTAAGTGCCATTTGTGTCATATAAAAACCAATTGGCATCCTGCAGAGCATTGCAAAATGGTTATGATCTGGAACATACTGTAGTAATTTTTTCCTCCTTACCATTGATTTGAAAGGTGAAAATAGGGTGGCCATGCTTCAAAACGCTGTTGCGCGACAAGATGGCGAGCTTGAGTGTGCCCAAGCAAAGAGCATGGTCGATGGTGCTGTCATCGCCAAGCTTCCACATGATCGACAATACCATTTCAAAGTCTCGTGGCTGCAGCCTTCAATGGCCAAATCGGATTTGTTTTCAAAAAAGCAAGCATACACAATTTCCGGGGAGGTCAATTCTTCATACGCCAGAAAATAAGCTAAATGATGTGAATACGAAAGTATCATAACCACATGTGAGCTAAGTGGACTTTGTTGACCAAGCTGACAACATAAAATTAGAATATAAATAAGCCAAGATGAAGACTTTATAAATACATGTTTAGCTTGACGATATACATTGCATAACTTTGTTGGGTGACATCATAGATAGTGGGTAAAGGTACTGTATTTTTATAAAATGTTGTCGTAAAATAAAAAATTATTTACGTAAAAAGATGACAAATATGCTTGAATAAAACGACATCATGTCAAAAGAAGAAGAAAATGAGTATATGTAGAAAAAAGAGAGAAAAAGTATGTTAGTATTAGAGCACATATCCTAATGTTGGTTTTACTTACCACCGAAGTGCATTCTGGGGAGGGTAGCGATAACTACCCAGGATAGTTTAAACAAAAAAAAGGAACGGA
>JAMYHX010000664.1:0-18699 GCA_025529335.1 Rhizopus sp. PT2906
GACAATAGAATTTAACGACCGCGAATTTTACTCTTGGCATCAGTGTCAATAATTTTTAGAAAAACTGTATAACAAAAGGTTGGCGAGGCTATGTCCTACACCACAAAGGCTCAAGGAGGGTTAAAATGAATATGAATATGGAAATCTTGACAAAAGTATTATTGGTAGAAGAATTGATCTTCTGTTGACAAGGAAAATTCTTGACGACGAGAATAAGGAAACCAATCCCGCATGTGTCACTGATGATGTTGAGCAAGTGCAATTCAATAAAACCTGATCTTTAAGAACTTTAACCTTGTACGCTTAAACTATGTCTTTTATATTAGCATATTCTCTTCCTTCCTTCACAAGTGTTCACTTGTTATCATTAGAGTGTACCTTATTTGCTGTGCGAAGATGGGACTTAGAGTTTCCCTGCTTTTTTGTTCACTTACAGAGAGTTGAGTGATACGCATGTGAACAGGCACAGTATCTCACAGCTAAATTTAATACAGTAATATTTAAGAAAATACTATATATGATTCGAGATGTGTATGCTTTAATTTATTTTTAAAGAAATGCATCAATATGTGTACCTCAAAATAAAGGTAAGACAAAAAGGGAGGAATAAACTTATTTATTGATTGGTGCATTATTTACGAGTTGTTGTAATTTGTGCTTATCATACATTGAATGAGCTAATTCTTGAATGGGTATTGTGTCTAATAAACGAATGGTTACCCTTGGAGCATGTTTTACACCAGTAGCCTAATAGAAAAATTAAGGTTGGGCTATTTGTTTACTTTTTTTTGACTTACTTTGACAAGCGGAAAGAGTCTGTCACCCAGTAGCTGTTTTTGCTCATATGACGCCAAATCTTTTAATGTTTCCAAAAATTTTTCAATCTCTTCTTTCAGGTCCTTCGAATCAGATTCCTTTTGTTTTTTAGGCTTTACGCCCGCATCAGGCGGTGCAACAATCGGAATAGCACGAGAACATCTTGGAGGAATTTCGATATTAGGTAAATGGTAATAAAAGTTTTGCATCTGTACTTGCTGCTGTTGCTGCTGTTGTTGAAGTGGTTGAAGTGGTTGTTGTTGTTGTTGTTGTTGTTGTTGCTGCTCCTCTTCTTGAAATATTTCAAGTGCTTCCTTGGCTTGCTTAATCTTTGTCAATAGGAACGCCTTATTAAATAAACAAGTAGCCAGGTCCTTTTTCTTTAAAGTCAGCAGCATGTCAACAATATCTTGAAGGTTTTGCTCCTGTTGATTCATTGTGAAAATGGCTTGGATAATGGCTTGTCTCTTCAGCTGAGAGTTTGTCTCGGTCATTGCAGTGGTTACTGACTCAATAGAACCGCTTCGTCGTAATGTGGGCCTATTCTGCTGAGTTGGAAGAGGAGCAGGAATGAATAAACCGGAAGGGGTATAAGTTGGTTGATGGTGGATAGGTGCTGAAACTTGTCGTTTGAGTGGTAATCCATTATTATATGCATTGCTGTTCATACTACTATTATACTTGAGCTTATCTGTGGGCGTAGTTGACCTGGGATGATATGAAGCAACAGGTGCAGAATGGTTGCTGCTGTTGCTATCCGGGCTCTGATTATCTTCACTCTTAGCCTTTTTGGGTTCATGAAAGGCTACAATGATAGGCTTGGAGGCAATGAATTGGCCATTCATTCCTTCCTTGGCCTGCATAGCTTCTTCGGTCTTTGAAAAACTGACAAATCCGAATCCTCTAGATTGCTTTGTTTGTGGGTGCTTCATAACTCGTGCTGATATGATGTGGCCATATTTCCGAAAATGCTTAAACAGATCGGCACTTTTAACTTCAAGGTCCAGATTTTTAATATAGAGATTGGTATAATCAATTGGGATATTTGATTTGACTGCCTTGGTCTAAATAAGATGAGTTAAAGAGCAAAGATAGTCATTTAGGACTTACATTAGTTTTTAATTCTGTAGCTTGTAGCTTGGTTGTATTTAAATGAGTAACGGTACTGTACATAGAGAGTAAAAAAAAGAAAGGGATATAAGGAAGAAAAAGGGAAAAAGATAAAAGATAAAAAAGAGAGAAAAGGATTAGAGGACCAAGAGGAAAGGTTTATATAGTTTTCTGTATTTGTTACCTACATGACGTTATTATGTATTATCCTGCCGTTCTAATATAGAGAGGTACATGTTAAAAAGATATATATGTTGAACGCTTGTTGATATTATTATTTACCATCATCCGCTGTGCATCATATGCGTTCTTTGATTTAAAGTATTGTAACAAAGCTGTTGTGGAACCTTCTGACATTTTGCATGAGTTGATGGGTCCAAAAGGCCTGAATAGATCATAAATTAGCCCGGGGGACATCTTATCTGACAAGTTTTGAATATATAAAACGTTCGCTTCTACTTCCGGTTCTACTTTATGTGGTGGATTTATCTTGAGTTGCAGTTCTACATCGGGTTTGATGCAGTTGAATAAAGCGTAGACCCGATCAGCTATAGACTTGTCAACATTTATGAAACCACGCGATAATGACAGTGTATTACCTATCTCTTTGGTCCTAAATTGGATATAACCAGAACATACATTTCCTTTTATTTGGTTAATGTCGACTCTAAGGAGGGAATGAGTTTAGAAGTAGCTGCAGTTCCCTTATTTTACTTTATAGGATCATAATCCTTAAATAAGGCAATGATATCGTCTTTAGTCACTTTACAGCCATCAAAGTACACTCTTTCTTTAACAAGAATATCTGGCACTATTTCCCTCAGACATGAGTCATTTCTTGTCTTTTTTGGTAGTTTGACAGTAGCCTTTGTTAAATATAGTTCCGTCATGTTGTTGATATGCTTACACATACGCAGAGAGAGAGAGAGAGAGAGAGAGAGAGAGAGAGTAAAGAAAAGGATACTTTAAAGAAGAAAGAGAGAGAGAGAATATAAACCCTTTTACAACCTCCCTTTTTTTAATAATTTATAATATGCAAAAAGTAATCTTCTTTTTAAACAAATATGCATAAACCTATTATGTTTCAGGATTATTTATGTATTAAAAGCATCAAATTAGGATTTATAAAATGACAACTCAATGTGATATATTTAGTTTGAGCTTACTATTTTCTAAAAATATGCAAGGGGTCATTTTATTGACAGCTGTATTTTTTATTTACAATGTTTTGTATAGGAATTTCTACTGTTGATGTCCACCAATAAATACATCGTGCAACCCAATGTACAATTAATATGCATGTCTGACTGTTGAACAAAGGAATGTCATTCATATTACATGTCAAAAAGTCTTGTAAAAGGATAGCTTTGATGTTTTCTTTTCTGGCATCGACGGTCTTGGTTCTTTTCGATAACTAAAGGAATAGATTAGATTCAGCGTAAAATTCATCGAGAATACTTTTTCTCAACATTCAAAATGACAATATGTATCACATCAACAACCAAACAGCTTTATTTTTATTATCAAAGTTGAAAGCTAGCTGTGTCTAAGGTGTTACACATACTTGTATGAAAAGTAAAGGTGTTTATCATAATCAAGCATTGAGCTATAACACCTAGACTTGTTAATGCATTAAGGTTATGGTATCATATTTATGGAATAACCCTTGATGATGATCAAGGGGATATATTCATAAGCCATTATTTCATGGTAATACTCCGAAAGAAGTCCTTAACCTTGGCTGAATGATCCATAAGCACTCGGGAAGGATGCGTAAATTCAGTCTTGCACTGCACGACAGACATAATACTACATCCTGTCAATATCATTTCTTTACCACCTTCTTTTGTTCTTGATATAGGGATTTTAAGAGTAGATGAGTCAAGTTGGTGATTAGACTAAATCAGACTTTCTCTCCTTTTATGCCGCCCTTTCATATGTTTGCTACATGCTTATTTACTACTTCTAACGTTGTAAGCTTCAAAAAAAAAAGGTCATTTCTCCCCAAGTGATTTCCCTTGCAGCCAGGATCTTTAATAATACTAAATTAAAATGTACACCCGTGAGTGCTTAAAGAGATGAACGTCTCCTTACGCATACTGAGACAACTATAATTTAACCACTTTGTGTACTTGAACTGTTGACTATAAAATCATTGCAACTGTTACAAAAGTGCGGAATCTAACTTTTTTCTCTCTCTTTCTTTTTCTCTCCCACGCTACCATGCTCTTCAAAAACACCTTCAACGCTATATCAAAACGACTCTATCACTCACGCCTTCAAGGAAAAAACGTGTTTATGTAAACCATTTTGAAATATATGTTTTGCAATTAGCTAAAGTACATAAAGTACAGGAGCTTCAGCCGGAATAGGAGAAGCTTGTGCAAGAGAGTTTGCAAAGGAAGGCTCGAATTTAGTAAATGAATGTGCATATATGCATATGCATTCTTGCTTATTTCATAATAGATTCTAGCTGCACGAAGAGTGGATCGATTGAAGGCACTTCAAGAGGAACTTTCTGAACAGCATAAAGGCATACAAATCCACACTTTATCATTAGACGTTCGAAAGAAACAAAACATCGACGAGGCTATTAGCAATTTACCTCAGAAGGACCAGATAGATGTGCTGGTTAATAATGCAGGTTTAGTGATTGGTGTAGATCATCTTGTAAATGTCTCGGAGGACGCGTTTGATACGATGTTTGAAACCAACGTCAAGGGACTCGTCTTTTTGACTCAGGCATTGTTACCAGGCATGAAAGCAAATCAAAGAGGCCATATTATAAATATCGGATCAGTGGCAGGTAAGCAGTCTGTTTGTTTCGTAAAAGTTATTTTCTCATATTTTGACAGGAAAACAAAGTTATCCTGGCGGAAGTATTTACTGTGCTACAAAACATGCAGTCGACGCCATCACAAAGGCGCTTCTTTATGAATTGGTGGATACACCCATCAGAGTGAGCCAGATTTGTCCTGGTTTAGTAAACACAGAATTCTCGACTATTAGATTTAGAGGGGATAAAGACAAAGCAAATGATGTATATAAGGGTCTACAGCCACTCGTGGGTCAAGATATCGGTAAAAATAGAAAAAAAAAAAAAAGACACTTTATAAACTCTTTTTTATAGCTGAACTTGTAACATTTACTGCTTCAAGGCCAAGTCATGTTAATATTTGTGATATGCTAGGTAAATTAAAGCAAGGTATGAATGGGCAAGAGCTAACCTCTTTATAGTATTCCCCACGTCACAGGCAGACGCAAAGACTGTTCATCGCTCAATAAAATAAACATTTCTTATGGACGTTGTACAGAAACGCGCTTTTTTTTTCTCTTTTTTCTTTTATTTCCCACAGTGCAATGTTATTAAAACACACAGTCTATGTGATTACTGGAGCTAATCGTGGCTTCGGTAAAGTCATTGCTGAGGTTATTGCTTCTAAAGCTAAAGAAAAGACAAGCATTATTTTGGTTGGAAGAAATAGGGCTGAACTGGAGGCGATTCAACTTGCCAACGTTGATACATACTTTATTGGCAATATTAGCTTAGAAGGAGCGCTTCAAACGGAGGAGACGATTGTTAAATCGTTGGAAGATATGATGAAAGTAAGGTTAAAAGATATAGTGTATGATACTCATTGTTCAACAGGAATGGAGAGACCAGGATATTGCACCTATAACAAAGGCTGTATTAATTAACAATGCTGGATCTACAGGGGATTTATCCAAAAAGGTTGATGATTATACAATGGAAGAAATACAGACTTATATTGATCTGAACGTGACATCATACATTGCCTTAATGTATATACATATTTGGTTCAATTACACTACTAGAATCTAAAACTGATATTGAATAGAACTGGATTTATTCGTTTATTCAAAAATTATAATAGCGTCACCATAACTATTGTCAACATATCTTCATTACTTGCTGTACAGGCCTTTCCAAATTGGGGACTTTATGCCACTGGTAAATCAGCAAGAGATATGTTGTTGAAAGTGATTGCAAAAGAGAATGTAAAGCCTTCCTTTTTATTTGTATATGAATCATTTCTAATATAGATGTAGCCATCTATTCGTACTTTATCCTATGCGCCTGGACCATTGAATAATGAAATGCAGAAAAATGTACGCGAGACATTAGGAGATGACGAACAAAAGACGCTTTATACTAAAATGGCAAATGAAGTAAGGATAACTGTTACTATTATTATTGTTATTATTATTAAACAAACTCTATTAGGGCCAATTAGTTTCAATGCAAGATTCAGCATTAAAGTTATTCAATTTACTTGATAAAGACAGATTTGAATCAGGAGATCATATCGATTATTACGATGAATAAAGTGGTATCACAGACAAAACAGTTTATTAACAAAATTACGAAATGTACTTGTTTCGTTATGTCATAGTATTTATGAAGAAACTTTAGTTGATAGGGATTGAAAATATCCCGACAGTGTGTTCTCATATATTCTATCGTATCATACAATGATATACCTGTTTCAGTAAGAGCAATGGCCACCATCCCTGGGTACTCTCTTCAGACCAGAGATACAATAGACAGCTATGACCGTATTATGATCATTGGCCAAATCTAACCATTGATCTATGATGGATAGTGAAGGCTACATCTTATAATCTATGGATAACTTACCACGCCATCATCCTCAAATGGCAAATCCACCACTTTGATCCCATGGTCCAGTAATGCTTCAGGATCATGCGTTGGTTGACAACATCTTACGACTACTGATATATTCAAGCTTACAAAATCCTCTATATAATGATTAAGGGTTGATTCAATTGGTGAATCCAACACTATATATCTGTTGCTACAAGATTTATGCTTGACTATGTATAATATTGGGGAAGAGGATAAGGCTATACAAGAAAAGATAGGACCACTGTGATTTATTTACTAAAAAAAAGTGGTTTGCACAGTAAGTCCAGCTATGCGATCCCTCTCACACTTGTACCTACTTTATAAAATTGCCTTATTTGGAAAGTGATTATATTGACATCGGCATTAATTCAATATTTCAAACACTTCATTAACTAAAATGACAAAGAATCGCGGTCCAGTTCGCATTTGAAAATGCAAACCGACATTTCGAGTGCCCTTTATGCAAAACATTAAGACATTTCCTTAAGCATGGATACTCTACTTAGGGATCCAATTCAGCCAGTCTTTGTATGTAAATCATTCAGGAGACAATCGACAGTATATGAGGTTTACCAAATACTCTGTAGTACTAACAATATCAATGAGAATTCTCAGCAAGTCATCGAATCTTCTACAAACTTTCAAAAATCCAACTCTCGTGACTCACGCGATGAACTAATCAACCAATTTATCAAACAAGTTGAGCGACTTACAACTGAACTGAACCAAGCACGAGAACAGATCTCTAAACTTATGGCTCTTCAAGCTTCAACTCAAGTAAACAATAGCTCACAAGCTATTACTAATACTGAATTTTCTCCACTTTATGGAGCAAATTCTCAAAATCTTGATGGTTCAATCTCTCAGGGCTCTTGGCATAACCCCTCCAAAGTAACTGCATTAAAGCAGTCCATGTATCTCAACCGTCAAAAAAGTCGAATTCGTAAGGAAGAAACGGCTGCTCGTTTCTTCCAACCACCTTCCACTAATCAAGAATTCCAATACCTCTATGTCTCTACTAAAGCCCATGTTCCCGCTGGTAAGCTTCGCTCCTACCTACGCAATATGGGCGTCAACAATGCGCGTGTACTAGATATCCATTATCCAGACTGCAATATTACTGCTCTTCTCATCCATAATGATTATGTTACCGAATTCAAACAACTACTTAAATCTAAACGGCTCCACCTTGCTAACAATTTTGACCCTAGAACGGTTCTACTCTCAAATATCCGCAACATAAAGATCTTACAGAACAAGAACAAACTTCCAAAGCATGTAAAATCCAACAACAACGCCTTCAACATGCTGTTCTCCATATTCGCGAACCAGTAAAGTGTGCAGTAGCATACTGCTTTTATCAGCAAAAGTGGTTACCCAAAACATTCATTGATCAACTTAACAACTCTCGTTATGGACAATCAGAAGATGTCTTTGATATGGATGAGTATACCATGGACAATTTCTCTAAAGACACGACAACCAATGTTACCAACCTTAACAACATTCAACGTTAATGACCAACATATCAGTAACATTATTTAATGCTACCGGGCTCCCAAAACAAGCTATATATCCCATACTAAAGATTGCTGAAAATTCGTCGCTCCTTTATATCACAGAAACTTGGCTTCTGGCACCAAACAAATACCTCACTACATGGAAACAGTCTCATACTTACGGTCAACCGATTAATTCAATCCACTATAGAAACCGTGACCATCCTAGTATTGCCCTTTTGATCAATCCTACTTTTAAACAACATATTTACCATATCCAACATGAAAACCCTACATTAGCTAAGTACTATATGCGGACGATGCAGTTCTTATTGCTGATGCCGATTCAATGCAGTCCCTCCTTTCCAAATGCGAAGAGCACAGCCTCTCTTTAGGCTAACGATGGAACCCTAAAAAGTGCGTCGTTGTTGATCCTAGCCCTACACGTCAAAAATACTATCTCTACAATAGTGAACTACCCAACGAAGATTACTTCCCATACCTTGGTGTTCCTATAAAATCCAGTGGTATTGTTGACAAAGCAGCACTCTCATAGCAAAACATCAACAAAGCACTTGGAACGTGAAACAACTTATTATCCTTGGTGTCAACAAAATGGGCTTGTTTATCTCCTTTCAACATGTTTCTATGCCCAGATAGTCCGACCACAACTGGAATATGGTCTATCAATTACAACCTTCAATCTACGAGCAATTCAATCTCTCGAAAATTGCTAGAACCAATGCACTCGTCATATTTTCAGCGGATGACCTTTCACCTCTACCAAGGTAATGCTACACTTAACAAACTTACCAAACATGAAGGATCATATTTCCATACTTTAAGGACAATTCCTTTTTAGAACCTCCTTCCTACTAGACGATGCATTACTAGCAAAATTGCTACCATACATGCAATCACACCGTATCTTAAAGTGATCTCAACTATCCAAATCACCTTTATGGACATCCATCAGCAACGAACATTTTGAAACTATGTCACACAGTAACTTTACTAGAAAACGAAGACAGTTCTTGATTGACAACTACCGTTCGAAACTCCAAGAAGAACATTCTAAACTCCTGTCCTACTACCGTAATGATTTAACTGTTGACCCCATTCTTCGGATACCAATGACAAGAAGTGAACGGTCTCGTTGTGTGAGATGGCGACTTGGCTGATTGCCTCTTGGTAAACCCCAAGCCTACCCCTTTCATCCATGAACTTTTTTACGCCAGCATAGTTTTTCTTGTTTAGATATGCACAACCGCCTCCAGATGCCCAAATCTATTGACGATCCACTTTCTTATCTTTTGAACCTCTTACCACCAACACTCCTTACCAAAAAAGCGAGGAAATCAATCGATGCCTGGCTCATTCGTTGGCCTTCCATATGTGCAATATTACTCGAAGTGAACTACTTAGCTCACGCTCAGTTCCCTGAAGCTTCAAACCATCTTAGTGAACCCTCTGTCAAACATCTTCGTTACATTCAGCAAAAATTTTCAGATAGTTAACTATCATCTCTAATACATAATACTTTACATTTTCCCTTTAATCCCAAAAGGGTTTTTCATTCCTTTTATCACTGCGATCCGACCCGGGCAATACAGCATGAAAATGCTATGTGCTCATCTATCATTAAAATTAATCGTAAGTCCAGCTATTGTATGTGCTAAATCACTATAGGACCATTTGAAGGCGATTTGCACCAGCCAGCCACTATATTAACCTATTGTGGTATTCTAAAAATAATGAAGGGTTATGGATACAGCGATAAGTCGTATGCAAAAGTAATCAATTTCTTTTAATCAATTCAATCAAAAACGATAACTAAAAGCAATAGTTTTATTATTTTTTGTTATTCTACAACATCTTTTGCATTCGTATCTTTTTCTCCCTCCTTTTCCTTTTTAAAAACATTTTACTTTGAATAAACCCTTGAAGGAACAAAAGAAAACAATCATGATTTTTATTTGACTATTTCTTTTCTTTTCTTTTCGTTTTACCACAAAAATTTCGTAGGGATAAACATTGTCTTGTCGTGTCGATCGAATCGAGTAGCATTGAAGCAATCATCATATCTATACTCTTTTATCAACCCAGCTATAACTGTGAATGCGTCTTCCCATTCCTTTGAGCTTTTTGCATTATCAGGCAAAATATACATTCTATATTCAAGGACGTCACTAACAACTTCGCTTTCATCCAACACATTTTCATTAAACTGTAAGGCAAGACCAAGGGATCCAACATCAACAAGACGCTCATCATCGTCAACAGGTGGATGGAATACACTTTGTATAGAACTGAGAGAGATTTCACAAACAGGTTTACGTCTCTAATATATATATATATATATTGGATCATGCCCCTTGTTTGATTATATATTTTGTTTTTTGTTTTTTACCTCTTTGTACTCAAAATCATACAACATAAAGCAAGAAGGAGTTAGTCTAGCCCAGTAACGAGTCCATCTCTAAGGAAAGCATGAATATAAAAGACCACGCCATACATATATGTTACTTACCGGAATGATCTTTCCTTTTGTGTAAACAGTGATATACCCTTCATACAGTTGACTATCATCTAATAAGGTCATAACATTCGGACTGATAAAGGTTCCATAAACAACAAGAACTTGATATTGACCGTCATCAGCTTCATTATTCTTCAACATAATTCGCTCAATTTTCTTTTCCTTTGGATTTAAACCGACATGAAAATCAAACGATCCAAGGCAAATCTCTGGTTTTTTAAAATGTGAACTGATGGATCCTAGGAGAGACTTTGTCCTTGAAGTGATTGAGAGTGTAATCTGTGATTCCTTGTAGAGATCACTATTCAAAAAGAAAAAAGGATGAGTTGATTATAAGATAATGCAGTAAATGCCATACATTATATAAGTCTCATCCAGTGTCGCTTTAGTCCCGACCTTGCCACACCTTTGACTTTGGATATAAGAACCATAAAATGCTTCATCATTCATTGTGATTTTTGGTTTAATATAGCATGCTATCCGAATGTTATAAACAAGGGTTCACAAAATGATCATAGAGAGGCTACTTACGCTTTGATGTGTAAGAATTGCTCAATTCCAAAACTAATCTATTTACTTTAGTGCTTGTAAATAGATGACTCTATATTGTCAATTACCTCTTATATAAAAGCTTCCCTTCGCTTTAGGCTTTTGACGGTGACTGAGGTAATTAACCCTACTGAATAGATGAGTAACCAGATAAAACTATGTATGGTACTTACGCATTCATATAATGAGGTTTACGAAGCACAATAGACCTAGGATAGTTTGCCAATGGGTTGGACCTACCCACCTCGACTGATTCAGACACGATCCATTCATATTTATCTTCGGGTAGCTGATCCAATGTCTCGCACGGACCATTATAGTGTATAATTGGCTCATTCGGCTGTTTACGCCTTGGATGCTGAATAAATGATTTAATTCTTTTCTTTGACAATGACAGTGAAGGCAAGAGTGATCTGTTGACTCTTTGAGTTAAACTACTACGACCAATGGTTGATGATCCGGCATCCTCTTCATCATCTTCCTTTAAATGTGGTTTATCCATAAGCAATGTATTGCTGGACTTTATCAGGACTGGATTACTAATCATCATTCTATAATTATATAATAAAGAAAGAAAAGAAGAAAAGAAATATAAACTGTCCCTTTTTTTTGCATAAATCCATCATTGGCGCCATAATGAAAAACTTCCGGAGCATTTTTTACAATTTTTTATTATTTTTTATATGGTCTTTATACCAAATAGGCTCTAACCTTTCCAATTCAATAAGCTCTTTTTCAACCCTATTCATAATATCTTGTCTTATCTCTTTTACACTCATCAGTTTAGCTCCCTTTCCGATGCCAAGTAGTTTTTTGTCTTCATCCATGTTTTCTATGCTAGCAAGCATACTCTTCCTTGACCATACTTTAAACAACTGTTGTAAATATTCCTTATTTCTCTCTTGATACTCTGTAATATTTTGAACTCGATCATCATCCCAATTGACATTCTCTGTCATTTGAAATTTTCCAACAACCTTGTCAGCATATCCCTTTACCAATTGCTCAAGGGGATTATTGGGACCCTGATGCCATAATCTCTCTGTCACATCCAAATTGATCCACGATCCATTATTAATCCACTGATACACTCCATTCTTTTCTGGCTGCCATTGATAGATCGCTGGGTCATCAGTTTCTCCACTCACAACAATCGTCTTGGCTGTTTCCGCATCCTTCTCGTTTGCTGTAAATTGAGCAATATAAACTGGCCAGTAGATAGGATAAGCTGCTTGAAAGAGTACCTGAGCATTATTTATCGTAAATTCAGCCATATTTGCGACGTTGACTTTGTGGCCTTCGAGCGCACTAGATGCTCTGTCACCAATGTCTTTCAAGGGGTCTACAGAGAAGGGTATCACCTCTATATCATCTTTTTCAATGAGATTCTTTGTAAAGGGCACAAGTGTCAATGGTTTTTTAGCTGGTTTCAAAAATGCGAGATAGCACATTGGATCCCACGTATGCCCTGGCCAAAAACAATCAAAGCCGATAGCTAGTGCTTGACGTGGTGGACCCAGAAGTGCTTGAATTGTCTTGCTAGGCTTTGTTTCTGTTAATTCTGGCTTAATGTCTGCTGAAATAGCCATATCATAATACCAGATAGGCACATAGGCCTTTCTTACTTGAAAAGATGATACAGTGTTGCCTACTTGAGGTAATTTTTTTGTAAACATCTATTTGATCAGGTTAAGCAAACGTAGGGTCAACACAAAGAGAACTATGCTATGCTTACACTCATCATCATTCTAAAAAGACCAAAGAAAGCATGTTGGTTCATGTAAGAGGCTATATTAATCACTTGTTCCAACTTGTCTTCTTGTAATTTGAAAGGTAGTGCACATATCTTATTTGGTTGTTTTATTTCAGTAGAATAATATCGGCCTGTTCTCGTCTGTAACACTGCTCTTCTCGCAGTAGTATTAGCAACACAAACTCGCAACATAAGAAAAAAAAAATAAAAAATAAATAAATAAAAGAATAATGTAAAAAGACGTCATGTTGTTCCAAAAATCTGCGGAGTCTCGATTACTGTCATTTTTTGGACAAGACACATCAACTGCGACAATGCAAAAAGTAAACATGGAGAAAAGATTGTTTATTTTTAAGTTTATCTATGAACGAAACGCTGTTTCAATAAAGTTACTAGGAATAAGCCCTGTTTGGATGATCTTTGCACTGACTTTATCTAATAAACTTGCTTCCCACCAGCCTTGTTCATCATCTCCCTTGGATATAATTCCAAGTAGATCACCTTGCTTGAATGATATTTCACCTTCATCAGCTCCCTCATAGTCATATAATGCGATAGCTATACATAAAAATATATAAGTAATTTGATAATTTGATTAATGATTTACTTTACCAAAGTCTATAAATTGTTCTCTGCTTTCTGGTGGTATTGTTGACATGCCATTATTATTTTTCTTCAAGTTGTAAAAATTTTGTACGAATCCTTCCCTTGAACGAACAGAAGCTAACGATGCTGAAGACCCTGATGATATCGTATCTGCATTATTCACTGAGCGGCGTCGGTAATGCCCTAATTTGTTGCCATTTCTTAACATGCGTTCATGGATCATTTGCGCTGTAGGTGTATTCGAAGTTGACATGGATTTGGTTGGCATAACATCATTTAAACTATTTGCTTCCGATTTTGAAGAGGATGATAGAGAATTAAATGGGTCATACAAGTCTCCCAGATTGTTACTAGACATTGTTGAGGATGAATAAGACGTGTTGTTTGAATTTCTTGAAGGATTTATTTGTTGTGAAAGATTTCCTACATTATTATCAGCCGTGCTCATGAGTCGACTGGACTGTGAGTCAAAATATGAGCTTCTCCGTCTGTCTTGCAACAGGCTAGGTGAGGATGCTGATGCAGTTGGCCTGATATTTGACTGTCTATAGTGGTTGCGGTGTGTAGTATCCAATTCTCGCAACATGTTGTCCAACTCTCTTGCTGCTGCGCCCTGCTCTATACCTGTTGTATCTTGACTTTCAGTGCTATCTGAGGATATTGTTCTTTTGATAGCATCTATAGATGATGGTTTGTACAGTGGCTTGTTATCCTCCTGTTGTTCTGTAGAGGGTCGCTCATCATTCAAGAATGAAACTCTTCGTCGTGTTGTATTCAGCCCTTTCTTTAGCAAAATAGAGGAGAATGACTCATCTCTCTTTAACTTTGCATCTGCAGCTTGCTTCCTATAGGTGTCTGCTAACTTACTAATCTTTTCGTCCGACGTAGATTGGTTGCCTTGCTCGACTTCTATAGGTTTGCTATTTTTCTCTTCCTTCGCCTTTGCGACTACTGGCGATGCTTGGTCATTTTCCGTTGATTGAGACAATGGCTTGGAGTACATAATGTCTTCTTTTTCTTGACTTACGACAGTCTCTTTTTCCTCCTCTTTTATCTCGTTTTCTTCTTCTGATTCTGTTTCAGTTACGTATTCATACTCTTCACCATCATCACTATCATCAGATCCATACACTTCCATTTTTCCCACCATTAGAATCTTGGGACTATCTGTATCAAGTTCCTGTTCTACTAATGCCATTGCGTTATCAATAGATGTAGTGGTTACAGTCGTATGTTCAACGACAACTTTATCAGGCACTGGCTTAACTTCTGATTTTTTTTCTTCAACATTTTTCAGCGGCTCGTGATCCTCAGTGTCACTATGCTCTTCATGATCAATTGCATTATGAAATGTACTCTTCGTTTCTTCTCCCTTTCCAAGGTTTACTTCCTGATATGCATGGATCTTGATATAATCCATTGGTGCTGATACACGTTAGTTATTATACCATAAAGTGTTGATTTTATATACATACATGGAACGATATGAGTAGACCTGTTCGCATTCACAAAATCAGTAAGGTCTTGCATTACATCCACATCCTCTACTTTAACATTTACTCTTTCATAAGCCTAATAACAACATTCAAAACCCATTATTATAGTCATTCTTTTAATGTTATTTACCTGTATTTCATTTTCTAAGCATCCGACCATGAGGTTTGTATAATTTGAAATATTTGTCTTGAAGAACTGTATTCTTTCTTGCTCCAGTCTTTCGAAAGTCTACAAAACAGGTAAATAAAGATATCTTGGTACTTTGCTTCCACCTACATCACACGTATTTTTCCATTCGTTGTTCCATTCTTCAACAATTTTGGTCAGATCATTTAATCCCTCATCATATACACTTTCTGTAGATAATGTTAATAAACGTTAATTGATGAGTGTTTTACTTACTAAGTTTTTCTACAGTTGCCTGTGCTGTTTTGAATGCGGCCTGCTTTTCTTCCTCGGTTGATTTTCCTTCCACAAGAATATTTGCTTTTTCAATTTCTTGATTATGTCGCTTATGTGCCTACAATAGTGTTAAGAGACAAAGTGTGTGATATCGAATGCACTTACCCTGCGCACAAAGTGAACTTGAAGCTGTCTATTATTGTACAGCTTTTGAATGGAACTCTGAAGCTATAGGTAAGAATAAGAATATGTGTGTGTGACAGGCAAAAAGATAAACTCACCTCCTTTCTGACAGCCTTTTGTTTATTGATAAGTTTCGCCAGTGGTGTGGCAATACCATCGCGTAAATGACATGATAGTTGTATATGCGATTCCGCAATTGATTGGAATTCGACTTGCATCGTGTCTAATGCTACTTTAGTTTTACCATTTTCTGTAGACGATGCCTTTTGTTTTTGGGCAATTTGTAATAGTGTCTTTCCATACTCTTCTTCCAGTAGTGCTCTTTTACATAAATAAGCTGGGTGTGTGGAGTGTGGTATCAAATAATTTACCTTGCTTCATACGCATTTTTTAGCCTTTCACAAGTCTGTTTAGCACCACGCATACGTTCTAATAAAATAGTTATGCCATTCCTTTCAAGGCTCTCCTGCATGAACAGTCAGTTGCAACCTTGTTATGCCATACAAATAACGACGTACCCAAAAGTTATCTGAAAAGTGAGTAGTATTAGTATCTGTAGTCATGTTGTTCAAGAAAGAAGAAGAAATAGAGAAGTTGTGAAAAGGAAACAATTACTCTCCTTTCAACAAACAGCTTTGGTTATTGTTATTGTTATCTGACAAAAACGGAAATTGACTGTAAAATCAATACCAGCCTATGTAGCACACACGCACACATATACAGTAGCTGGCAGTTGGAAAAAATCTAATTGCCGGCTACAAAAAAAGTAATTGTCGGTTGCAAAAAATCAAATTGTTTGTCGTGCCTATAACAATACGTCCGTTGCCGGAGACGAGGATGAAAATGTGGTAATGTCCCGCCCATGGTATCTCTGGTGGAAGCAAAAATAACTATTCAACATATGATCACTCAAGCCCTACCCCCCAAAAAAAATTGAATTATCAGCACTTTTGAAGGTATAAGGGAAAAAGGGGATACAAATCATTTTTTATTATACATATATTATTGACCAGATTAAGAAAAATTAAGCGCAACTCTTGGAGCAGTTACAGTCAAACCTATGAAAGGCAAAAATAATTGGAGGAAATTTAAAAATAAATGTCACATGCTCAATTCTTTTTGTAATTTTGGCCAAGAATATTTGTCCATGCCAAGTAATTAAATTAGGCGGTTAAGTTACAATATTGTCCCTTTTCTTCTTTACTGAATTTTGTTATTTTTTTTTTCTACTAAAAACATTTTCTAAAAATGAGCACATTTTTTTATGAAGATGGGACAAGACAACATTTATAATGAGCAAGGAGAAATCGTTTACGATCCGATGGAGGATGTTCTTACACAAATTGATGATCCGAATGTAATTCTTGAAACAATTACTAGCCAGAAAACCTATTTAAGTGTTAAACGCCTGGAGAAAACTGTTAAAGAGTCTCCTCCTAAAAAGCAACCGAAGACTAAAGTACCAGATTTGGATAGATCATACAAAAACTATAGCGACCTTACCAGAGAGACGTTTATAGATCGTAAGATTGAAAAGCCTGAAGAACGTGGGTTGGTGACTAAGGTTGCAAATGACCTAAATATTAATTATCGCACTGCGTTAAGATGGTGGAATAGCTATAAAGAAACAGAGGAGATTCCATATAAGAAATCCGAAGAAAACAGTGGCCCTAAAAGCTCGTTCACTACTAAACATAACGAGTATCTACAGGGTCTATTGGATAATGATCCTCAACTATTTTCGGATGATATTATGAAAAGCTTGACTGAACAATTTGAAGGCTTCACTATCTCAAAGTCGCAACTAAATAATCATTTACGTGATACAATGCTTATCACTATCAAGAAACCATTGTTTGAGCCTGAAATAAGAAATTCACCAGAAAACATGGAGACAAGATTTGAGTAGTTTATGAAATGGAAGGACTCTAATCTTGATTTTACAAAGAATTGTGTTTTCATTGATGGAGCCGGATTTCACATTAAAATGAGAAATAATTGGGCAAGATAAAAAAAGGATAGCCCTGCTATAGTAAAACGACCAAAAACTAGAGCGATAACACATACTATTATTGGTGCTATCCATTCATCTAGTGTTGTTCATGTTGTGATGAAAAAACCTCCACCAAGAAAAGAAAAGCAATCTATTAGTAAAAAGAGAAAAGCTAATAGTGGAACAAAAAGAATTGTAGCTGAGGTTGATGTAGAGGATCCAGAGTTTGAAGATCCTACTGATAATAAACCAGTAGCAAAAGGCACGACTGCTGCGCATTTCGTTAAATTCATGAATGCGCTTCTTGATATAATGGACCTTGATGAAAATTTGAAGGGAAATTATATTGTAATGGATAACGCCTCAATTCATAAATCCAAGCCAATGATACGAAAAATCGAACGTAGAGGTTATAAAGTGATGTACTTACCTCCGTACTCACCTGAATTGAATCCTATTGAACAGTTCTGGGGAGTAGTCAAAGGCAAAATGAAGCGTGATCGATTATTGGCTGAAGAAAATTTATCTGATCGAATTGCTGATGCCTGCAATGATGTCCTTATCAGCGACCTCTATGGTTTCTGTAATCACTCAAAACGTCAGATTATTAAATGTTATAAAAAAACACCATTCTAATATATATATATATACATTAAATAAACAATTATTTTTAAAACGGCAAACATATATGATTAACTCTAGCCCCAAATTTAACTACTTGATATGGACACTTTTTAGAGATTCATTTGGTCTACAGTATTTTGTGTTTAAAAAATATAATGCTTGGTGAAACTAAATCTGTTTCGTAGATCACTCCAATACAAACGTTTCAGAAGCGAGTATAATTGTTAGGCCATTAGTGAATGGGAACCTAATCCAAAGATAACAAATCATCATTGCACTGGGGGGACGGCAGTTTTTTTTTTTGGCGAGATGATCTTTGAATTAAACTGGGGCGAAATAGAGAATTAGGCTGGTATAACGTGTCCTTGGGGTGTTGTGCTTATGGTATTTGTATATAAGAACAGTAGGAGTCAATAGCTAACAATTACTATTCTTTATTCAAAGTTGAGAGAAGAACTA
>JAMYHX010000665.1:0-18663 GCA_025529335.1 Rhizopus sp. PT2906
TACACGCAAAGGCAGCGTTATATTGGCGAAGGTTGTCCTTAAAATACCTTCCTTGAGTGTCTGTACTTGCAAGCAAGCCCTTCAAGTATTGAGGTGGGTCAGACACCGCAGCTGGACTGATCCCCGCTTGCAGCATGGTTCCCGGCTTGAATTGCTCAAAAATGATGCCTCTTGCCTTTCATCGATCCAATACAAGGCGTGACAGTGTGAGCATTCCTTGTCCATATGCCCAAGGTCCAAAGGACAAAGGCGAAAAAGCTACGAGATATAGGCAGCAGGTTCTGCCCTGGGTCTGCCTCTGGGTCTATTTTCAGCATTAGAAGACTCGATTGTTCTTGATCTTCCTCTAGGTCTAATAACGACATCAGTTTCTTCGTATTGATCTTCCGCACGACGTCTGCGACGTGACGCTGCTACTCGTTCTCTGCATGCTTGGCAGGTACGATGACCTGAATCAACTGGTAAAGGTGCACGGTAGGAAGAGCAGCTGGTTGTACTTTGGTTGTTGTTTTCCATTTTTCTAATAAGCGTCAAGATGGGAACATAATTCCGGTTTGAACAAATGGCAAAAAAAGGCTCAGTGTGTGGTTAATTTCCGGTAAAAGTGTGTGTTGCTTGCACATTTTCCGACTATTTTCCGGTGTATTTTCCGGCGTATTTTTCAATTCCAGTATATATATTTTAGTGACTAGCCGCTTCCAACTCGCTACGTTCGTTTTTGCACGTCGTCGTGCTGCCGCAGGTTTAAGGGCTTCGCCCTTTGTGATGAGTAAGGGCAAATGCTAATACGACGCTTTGTTTAAGCAAATGGCTAAATTTGAATCGTTGTGCGCTCCGACTTCTCTCTGCATGCTACATACATGGTTTCATAAAATTAAAGTTTATTCATAATAGAGAGCATATAATTTAAAAGCGTTATTCGTAAAGATTTATGATTGAAAAGAATGTATAGTCATAAAGAATTCACAATTGTAGGCATAAGTTTGTTTGATGTTCATATGTAACATAGGTGGGCATATTAGAGAAGTAGTAATTCTGGGTAGACAACATTGTTGGTTGTATTTGAATTTTCTGGCAGAAGGACTGAGATGCCAGAAAGAGAAGTGACTCTTGAAAGAGCGGCATATAGTTGTCCATGCACAAATGGTAGTTATCTTAGGTCGACGCCCACATGTTTTAATGATTGACCTTGGGACTTGTTGATGGTCATAGCGAAGCATAGTTTTACAGGAAATTGTTTCCTGCTGAGCATAAATGGCATATTGCCTTCCAGTATATTAGAGTGATAAAGTCATGTACATTAACTTGCACATGTATAGAAAAAGTACTATAGAAAGGTAAAATGCATCAAGTGAGATTCGAAGGTTTGGTTTTCCTTTTATTTGAGAAACAAAGAACAGTGTATCCTTTTGTCTCTCTACTTCATAACTATATAGTCCATTAGAGTGTAAATGTTCCTGGATTTAAGCTAGTGGCTTTTTATGATGTGTAGCTGCGTTCATGGTCATTTCCTTCTTTATGCTACTGATATATTGACAGATACAAGGGGCTGCATAAGAGGCGGCATAAAAAAGCAATAATCTGTTATTGTTTCAGGCAAACCCTTCTGTATTAGAAGGATGATAGTTTTTATTAAAGATGCATGTTTGCTTATCTTATACAATTCTCTCTTTCTTATTTATAAGATGATTATTTCAACTCACTGTGTTTCTTTATAATCATAAAGAATGTCTCAAACGTCCCCTGCATATATCAAACTGTTACATCATTAAGAAAAAGGAGCCAGGGTTTTTTCTTACTCTGGCTTTTATACTTGTTTACTGTCGATCTTGATTGATCGGGTTCCATACGCAACCCTCCGACTTGTTTAACAAAAAGGCAAGGATAATGTATTCATGATTTGCTCTTTGCTTTCTTTTTTTTTAAAAAAAAATGTGCTTCCCTACTTTTACAGCTTTAGGATCTATATTGTTATTATTTAGCTTCGTTTTAGAGCTTTTTATACTGATCGGACAACTTTCCAGACGAGTATTCCTTACTGATCTGTTCTTTGCTGCAGCTTGGAATACAGGGCAGAGCGTGAGATACAACTTTGGTCTATGGTAAGTTGAAAAGGTGCAAGCAGTTGTTCTGTCTGTATAACGCTCCATGCGATAGGAACTATTGTACGGCAGACATAAGCAACAATGTCAACAGCTGTGCACATCCAACTCCTGCTTTCAATTGGGCAACAACGCCAGGTATTTCTAATCTGGCACAATCCCAAGCGAGTAGTAGCATTGTCCATGGTGTCTTTATGGCCATGTTTATCTTGTTCTTTATTGGATGTGGTCTAAGTTTTCTGCTTTGGCTAGCTAGTCTCCCCATCTGTTGCTTAAATCGTCGTGTCTGTGGTATTTCCATGGCTACGCTAGTATTTATCAACTTCCTTGTGATGCTTGCAGCACTCATTTTGGCTCTAGTCGTGGTCATCTCAGGTGTCAAGATTATCAGTGCAAATGCAGGATGGAATGCACATGCTAATAACTTGCTCTGGATCACTATTGGTGCAGTCATATCTCTGTTACTAGCTGCTGCATGTTACTCTTGTGGTTCCGTTGGTGGTTCCCGAGGCAGACGTGGTAGAAGGAAGCGTGTTGATCCAGACTACGATGATAAAGACGATAATGCGTTCTATGACAGCTTCCTTCCTTATAATGTTAATCCTCACGCCCATGGGCCAGGCCAAGGCGGGTATGGAAGACCAACACATTTACAGCAGCCCTATCAACCTGGAAATCAGCCAGACACAAACCAAGCGCCTGCCGGTGTGGGTCATCAAGACACTGCCTCTCCTCATCCAGATGCTACTAGAACGTCTCAAACCAATAATGAACACCCTAATGCGCCTCGTGGCTATCAAACACCTACTCTTCAACCTGCTAACCTACCTGATCAGCAATAATAATACTCAGTGCTGTTTAATAATCTTACAACTTAGTTTAATGCTTTACCTTGGCTGATTAATAAACTGATTAGTTGTGAATATATGCATTTTTTTTTTTTCACTGTTAAAGATGTAAGGTCATGAGCTTATTCTTTCATTTAATTAACCTTTATGATACTATTCTTATGTATGGAATACTGACATAAATTCCCAAGCATTTCACTTATAGTAATGAAGTACAGCATTTAATTTTTTGAGCAAATTCTGAGGCTTGATGAAGTATAGAGAGAGAGAGACAGATGCAACGTAATGGAGATCTCTTACAAAGCCTTGAATAAAAGAGAAGCTACTGCTTACCTCATCATAGTACCATTGGCCATAGCGCTCTTATCTGTAAAACAATATGGCAGTGGGAAGTGAGCGCTTCTGACAATATAGCGGCAATTGCTACTGGTATTTTCCGAGGCAGCAAAAAGAACTTCGGCTTTGCGCAAAGTGTATAATTTATATATGTATAATACAATTGCCCTATAACAAACACGATTTTTCATATTGGATTTAATTACTTCTTTTCTCTTTAAACTGTCGATATATGATAAATTGTCACGTGCCCATAGTAGACTTTTAATCTGATTTTACAGACAAAAGTTCAGTAGCAGGAGTTATTTGATGTTCTGTAGTACAGTCAATGTTACACCAGAATCCGAAGCAACCAAACAGATAAATAGTTTGAAATATGGATAAACCTATTAGGACAAATTGTTTTTTTTTCCCCTCTTTTTATCCTTTTATCCACCTTTAGCTATAATTCTTTATTAACCAAAAGGCGTAGAATATGAGAACAATTAAGGAAAATGAGCTTCGATCATTTCATTTAAACTTTCCTTTAATCACCTTTTTTGTTAATCTTGTACAATGATTTTCAATTCTTAGAGCATCACGTTACTTTATATAAAAGATGTCAAATTGATCCTGTTTTTCTTGTATAATGAATGCATAATAATTAGACTTTTTATTGCTGATAATAATCACTTTAAGGGACTACTGCATACCTTTCGTCTTGATTGCAAACTATAGTCCTTGTATCAAAGTAAAAGAGTAAAAAAAGGGTACCTTCATTTTTATGAAATATATAATGAAATATAAAGCGTAGGCTCTTTGAAGAGCCGGATAGAGTAACTGACAAATCACATGATGTACCCTCTCTTTTTTGTCTTCCGCCACATAAACACAAAAATGAGATCATGATGCGACCTTTTCATTTTTTCTGGGTAACAGTTCTTTTTTTTCTTGAGTGTAAAGTTGTACAAAAAAATTGCCATAAAAAGTCAAAATTTTTTCTATTCCTTTACATTTACAAGCAAGCTAAGTGAACCAAAGGATTGCCAAAAGGAAGCACGTGAAGCCTTTTACATTAGTGACATCATGGTACAACCCAAATAGTCTGTAAACATTCAAATTAAAGCTAAGCAATTCACGACCTGATGGTGCTACCGACCAACTGATTTGAGCCCCTAAAAAGCAAATGGATAAACAGGATACTCTGAAAAGGACATTATCAAAGCGTAGATTTACTAAACTAACTCATCGGTTATTCGTATTATTCCTAAGCATAACGATACTGCTGCATTTATGATTAATGCTTTTTCTATTCTTTTCTCACTGTATAAATACTTGAGGAGATTCATGCGAGAGGAATCTGTTTTTTTCTTATTTATATTAGATCTACCTAACGCATGTAAACTACGCTACCAAAGGCAACAAAAAAAAAAGGCCAGGGAATGAGTCTAGCATCGTGTCTTGTCTGTGTTACGCCAGTTGGGTATATATAAATAGTTCAGTTCGAAAAAATTTCTTTTCATTCTTTTGTTCTGCTATTTGCAAGTAAAAAATTATAGTTGTGAAGAAGATAAAAGTTAAAGATAAAATAAAGCTGATACCTTTCTTTGGAAAAGTAAGTAGCATAATCAATCAAGAACTTTAGCTGACTTGTATACTATTAGAAGTTCCCTTTTTGAATATTTGACTACATTCACTATGCTTGGCATTCTCAAGATAAAGAAACACGCGGAGCGATTTATAAAATATAAAAGACCAATGATCTATGAAGCATACAGGAAATATTTGGCGTTACAATGAATCTAAATAGGCTATACGTGTATGATGGCGTGCTTACCATCAAGACAAAGTCATCCTTTTTCTCGACGTGAACACTAGGTGAATTCTTTGGGAGGGACTCTCTTTTATAGACGTATAGCCTTTCCAGCATCATGTTGTCGCTCGGATTGACGCGGTTCCTGCGAGGTGGATACAAGGGGGCTACAGGAGAAGACATGGCCTGAATGTAAATCCCCCCCTCCTCTTCAATACGTCATAAAAAGAGAGGGGATGGGGGGACACAGGAACATGCGCGCGCGCGAGCATTTGGGGATTGCCAAAAAAAGATTAGCGAGAGGCAAATTGAAGGTTGCGTTGTCCAGCAAGAAAAATAAAACTCAAAATGTGTGTGTGTCCAAATCGCTACAAATACAGATGATTCCGCCTTTTTTATCATCATATCGGGGCTTGAGGCCATTATATACAAGCTAAACTGAGAACAAGCAGCTTGTATATACAGAAAGGAAAATTTCAATCATAGAAGCTTTCCTTTGGACCTTAAATTACCTAAAATGGTAACGGAAAAGACAGAATGAAAATGAGAGGTACGACATATTATAAACAGACTTTTTTTTATTAACTGTGCATAATTGTAGATCTTCATATATGTATATCCAATAACACAAACATCTATTTTCTGTCCAATGACCCTTACGTAAACACACCTTAATAAAAATAAGCTATTCAAAAACTCATCCCTTTTTGGTTTGTGATGCCTATAAGGCTTGGAGTAACACGTGGCTTAGGAAGTCTATTTCTACGCCAGGGATTGACTTCCGCAACAGTACACAGAAAGTAAAATACTTTTTCTTATATTCCCCCCCCCTCCCCTCAATGTCGAGTAAATTAGATATTCTATTACAATGGTTCAATGACAACAAAGTCGAATGGAATAAAGAATCATTGATTATCAAGGAGATCAATGGTTCTTTTGGTGTTTATGCCTTGAAAGATTTGAAAAAGGACGAAACGGGTATTGAACGAGTAGTGTACATGACTCAATAACAAACTCATTTTGTGTTGCAATATATATACATATATATATATATATAGTCGTAAAGATTCCAAAAGAATGCATTCTATCAACAAAGACATGTGGTATCGCCAATATCTTGGAAGAAGCTAATCTAGAAGGAGGTTGTCCTCTTGCTTTAGCTGTACTTTATGAACTTGCACAAAAAGAAGGATCACTATGGTATGGATACCTTCAATCACTTCCTGATACAGGAGAAGATCTGCCCATGTTTTGGTCAGAAGAAGAAAAATCATGGTTCAAAGGCACTGAACTGGAAGATCCTGTAAACAATGACTTGGTAAATTATATAATGTCTAGAGAAAAAAAAAATATTCACATGTATACAGAATGATCTCAAAGACGATTATCATGAATTGATAGAGCCTTTATTAGAAGAATACCCTTATATATTCAAGCGTGAAGGTGATGATCCTTATTCCTTTGACAAGTTTGTCAAGGCATCTACACTCATCTCTTCTCGTGCATTTGAAGTCGATGCTTACCACGAAAATGCTCTTGTTCCATTTGCTGACCTGTTTAATCACCGTGGTGAAGGCGAACATGTTCACTTTCAAACTGAATTCCAAGTATGCGAGGCTTGCGGAGCACTTGAGTACTGTGAACATGAATATTTCGACTTCCTTGAAGGTGAGCATGGTGATGATGATGAACAAGATGAATGGGAGGATGAAGAAGATGAACAAGACGATGCAGCAGAATCAGAGGATGAAGAAGAAGAAATGGATACTGAACTTCCTGATCTAGAAGAGTTGGAGCAACAGAATGTTGATTTCTGGGATAAAGAAGAGGATTCTGAAAAACAAGACACATGTGATATGGTTCTTGATCGGGATGTTAAGAAAGATGAAGAACTCTTCAATACTTATGGCGACCTTCCTAACGTTGCTTTGTTAAGTAAATATGGCTTCTGTTATGATAACAACAAGAATGACTATGTGTCGATTGATGAAAATTCTATTGTTGATTGCTGTCTTGCTGTTACTGCTGAACTTCTTCAAGCAAAAAACCCAAAAGTAAAGGAGGATGAATTAGAAGCATTGGCAATTGAACATACTCGACCAAGATGGGAGTTTTTCTTGGAGAACGAACACATTTTGTGCCCAACAGAAGGTGAAGAGGCAGAAGATATGCATGATGATTATGAAGACGACTGTGAGGATGGTTGCTGTAGCGGTGATGACCATGATCATGATCATGAAAAAGATGAGCATGAGCATGATGAAGATGGTGGTTGTTGTGGTAGTGAAGAAGATGAAGAGAAGGGTCGATCTCGTCCTTATTTCATCAACTCTGAAGGACTTTTTGAAGATAAACTTATGTGTCTGCTTCATATTATGTTTATAAGCGATGCCAAGTTTGCGAAATTTACTGAAAATATTGATAATGCATTGGCGTACTTTGAAGAATTAGCCAGCAGTCAAGGCCAAAAGACAAGGGCATTGGTCGAAGTCAAACGTAATGTGTACCAAGCATGTCTTGCCCTTGCCGAATTTAGATATATGGATTACTCTGAAGAAAATGGTGAGTGGAAGTCTGTTGAGAAAGAAATCGAAGAACGCAACAAGGTAAGGGGAAACTATGATTGTATAATCTTTTTGATTGACATATCTTGAATAGGTTCCTACTGGTTCAAGAAAATACTACGCACTTACACAACGTATCAATGAAAAGAGAATCATTGAAAAAGCTGTTGATTACTACAAGAAGGCGGTTGACGAGTACTCTGTCTTGGTGGTTCCTTCATCTGCAAAGAATAAGAAAAAGAAGGGGCCCAAGAGATTAAGAAAGTGATATTGTATATAGTTTTCTTGTTGCATATACGAAATTGTAACATTGTATTTTATTAAAGGAATAGATAGACTGTTTTATAAAGACACTGACCTATCAAAACGTCTTTTTGTTGACCCAATAATCAAAAATGAGTAATGCAGCCTCTGGTTGATAATATGGGACCTCAGGTCCCGCTTCATAAACACGTATAAACGCCAAGTTGTCTATAGATTGTATTTGACCGAGTTCGACGCCCTGATATACCCATGGTCTAAGCACTTGGGCATCAAAGAGTTCGGCATCCTTATGCTCAAGTTCCAAAGTGAGAGCGTAAACGCCATACTGAAGTATCATATTTTAGTGCTATTTTTTTCATTTTCAGGAATATATCTTACCCAATTACATAAATAATCAGCATCTCCCACATAGTTTAATACTCTGATTCCATTATTTAACAAAAAGGACAAAAGAGGAGCTGAATTTCTTGCACTAATATGTGTCAGTTCAAGATACACAATTATACATTGATTCTTCTCTAACCTTTCTCCCGTTGAAGCAATAGTAAAGAACTAAATAAAAAAGTTGTTTAAATAATGATCGTCCATATGGACTGCTACAACTTACAGGATCATTAGCACACTCTTCAAACCTCATAGGATTTGCACCAATAGCCTTTTGTATATCCGCTTGATTCAAAAGGCTAGTGTAGTCTTGTGGAGGTTCTATAGTACCTTCTGGTTTTCTGATATCGTAGTAACTTCGGTGTGATTGTCCAAACACACCATCAATGTTACTAGTACAGTAGTTATCTGCCTGGAAACATACATGTGAGTCGTCTGTTTCATAGCATTCTTGGACTATGAGGATAATGTTTAGATTTCCTTCTTTTTTTTTTTTTATCACAACTGCTTACTAGATTGAGCGCACTGTCTATATGCCAGATCCATTCTGTGACAACTATTGGGAGGAAGAACTGGGCCATCTACAAAAAAAAAAAGAAACAACATTAGAATCATCTAAAAACTATAGGGTTACTCTTACAATTTGACCCACAAGCCATTGTAGAACCATATTTGCTATTTAAAATAAGTTTCCTTTGTTGTGTTTATCGTGTTCTTCTTACAACTGAATTAATGGATTGATCCAGCCATTTCCAATTCCAACAGATTCAATAGGTATACTCAATGCTTCATTTTCCCTGTTTCTTTTAACAATGTAATCTGCATAAACAGGTATGTATCTTCCAGCAAATGATTCTCCAAAGAGATGAAAAGGAAGCGTACTATATTGCGGAAATGCTTCATAGAATAGCTGAACAGCATCATAAAATAGACGTGGATTATCTGTAATGTTCATAGCAGCCCCATATGAAAAACCTGCACCTACAGGCTAGATTCAACTTGTGAGTGACGATCATGCAAAAAAGAAAAAGGGCATATTACTTGATCAAGATAAAGCATATTTGAATGTAATGTCCAGCTATAAGGATTAAACTCGATTGATCCGTCTGTTGATGCTCTACATGGCCCATTTTCTTGCCATAGACCTCTATATACAGAAAATAAGATTCGTAAAGTGAAAAAGGAGACCCAACGCTTTTTACATCATGCTTGAACATCCTGGTCCACCATTTAGCCAAACAGTCAATGGACTTGAGGAGGCTTGGCTTTTACTTTCAAAAAACCAAAAGTAATAATGAATGTCTTTACCAAGATCAAAATAACCAGCATACTATATATGATTACAACTGGTTACTTATTTCATTGTTCATATCTTTTTACCTGTATCACTTGTGCATCACATAGTTCTGGCTGAACAAAGCGAATAGTATAATCTCTCCGCTTGGAACTATGAAATGTTTGATAATTGATTGAAGAACCATTGATTTGACTATAGTTTGTAGATGGATCAAAGAGAGTCTTGCTTTTGTTTTTATTGAAATGAAACTTTGCTTGAATAGAAGTGATATAAAGGAAGAAAACGACTACCAAATACATTTATAAAAAAGGAAATCAACGAGATTAGAGAAAACAAAAGGTAGATTTTATTATACAAATTCCCTTTAGCTACAATATAAATTCATAGCAAGAATGGGGAACTCTTTTGCTGTTGTAATCGGAGAATTATTCTTTTAAAGACATGAAGTATAGACTTGGACAGACTTCTTTCCTTGGATAGAGTAACCCCAGTTAGGGTTACTCGAGTTATGGAAGGGACTTATGTCATATCCCTTGGATGGTTCAATCTCTATTTAGTGTAACATCAATGACGTTATATACATTGTGGTACAAATATCAAAAAAAGCTTTGATCAAATCCATGGGGGCATTTTTACGATAAATGGACATCTTTAATATTCATACGGCTAATTCTAGGAACCGCCACTTGATTCACTTTGTATAAAATAATAAACTTGTATTTTTTTTTTGAAAACCGTTTTATATCACTTTATTTCGGAAGAAGGGAATGTTCAAGCCTCTGAGTACACACAACTCTTTTTTACTTATGTCAACATAATTTCAATTTCGCGCGCTTGAGAAAATCATCACGTTTGTGATAATGTTTATACTAATTGAATCGGCATAAAGACTTTCAGGATTACATAGCAACAATAGGGAACACAAACTCCTCGGGCATCTCTCCATAAGAGGGCAGTGTCACTATTTTGCAAGCTCATTCCTTGAAAACAGAGGTGATGTCATATTTTGAACAATGGTTGTGCTCCAAGGACTATCCTTAATTAAGCGTCCAATTGAACACAATAAACAAAAGACCGCCCGGAGGACAACAATGACGACATCAATTCAAAAGTGAGGCTTCTTAATTAACCATTATATTCAACGCTCAATGTATTAAAAGATATTGAGAGTAGGCTATTCACTCGAATTTTAGAAATCTTTAAAGCATTCTGGAGTATAACTTATGATGAATAAAGGTGAATAAAATCACCCAAATGGCTATATCACCATGGCGCAACGGAATTTGAATTATGAAGGTTACCAAATACAGTATTTCCTGATTATTTCAACTAGCTTAGATTTTTCACGAACGTTCATCATGTGCAGTATTTCTCGTGAACAAGTAATTTGTATATTTTATTGTAAAGAATTCAACGAAGAAAATGTGCATTGGTTCTTGAAGAAAATAGTCAAACTTGAAGAATTAGAATTATGTTATGATGATGATCCTAAACACCCTCTAGAGTAAACGCAGAACATTCAAAATACAAAATACGCGAAGATTCGTATGTAGCAAAGAAGAAGAAATAAACTTTATAGAGATCTTTGTATTGGTGCCTTTCTGCAATCAAAATACTTCATGAATCTGTGATCAAGTAGTATATCTTCTCTATCATATGTTCTGAATGCGTTGCTTATTGGTAAAAGATCAATTGATATTTTTTTAACTTCGGGTGAGATCTAAAAAAGTGATTCCGAGTAAATCAATAGAAAGTGTCTTTTTTCTTCATTACCTGAAAAAGGACCGTATGTCTTCGCTATCTCTTGATAGACCCGCAAAGTCTATCACAATCAAACAAATATCAGTATTGGCTGCTTGGATATGATTCATCATATCTAAAAAGGAAGATGGTATCAATTATATTTCTTTTGGCGATTTATGTATACAAATATACCTTGGGCACTACCAGAAACATTATTCAATTGCTCTACGAGGGATTTATTCTTCTCGCATAAATCTCTTGAGGCGATTTCATCCATGCTGTTTGTTGCATTCAGGTTTAGTGTTATTGTAAAAAGGCTATTAAGTTGATGACTTGCGAATTAGATTCTTTATTAAGAAGAGCTGAATATTATTAAATTAAGTTTGTGTGTGAGTTTTATAGGGAATATTAATGTTGTCAGTATTATAGATGTGGTCAGTATGATTATTTATCAATACTGCTATTGTTATACTAGTGGCTACTCTAGTTATTATAAGTTATTATCAGATGCGATAGAGGAACGTAAAGTAGAATGTATGCTCTATTGTAAGATTATACTCGAGTTATTATAATGATCCATATCAAACACGTCACTTGCAACGGCCATTGATGGTTTGTCATCTTCGTCCATTGCTGATAAAACCTTTGTAGACGGCCCCCAGGAGTTATACCATCTGTATGGACTGTATAATGAGAAAAACGTGTTGCCTCCTTCTGACCGTCTACCTGCTGTGGGCGCTCTACTGGGAGGCAGAGCTGGGGTTCCGGAGGTGTTCCTCCTGGCTTCTGCTGGAAACTGTTTTTTGGTCTCCCAAAAAATATTGTTGGTTCTTATTACTTCGATAATTCTGGAATTTGTTTCGTTCATAACCTCATCCTCGTTGTTGACCTCTTGATGTTGCTCTTCGAAGAATCGCTTCTTCATACCTAGCTTGCTGAATTCTTTCGACAGTTTCAACATCGAAAGCCATGTCCTTGTCTTCGTCGTCTTCATCTTCCAAGTATCTGACACTCATGGGAAGGCGTAATGCTTTCGTAGATAAATCCCGGGCTTCTTTACCATTTCTTCCCCCTAACATATCCATAGACTGAGAGACGTCGGACTTTTTCAAGGATCTCTGACAATTTTTGGAAGTGTTCCTCCGATCCTCCTCGATCGATGACGAACTTGATATCTTGGAAGATCTCGGCTACTGCTTTTTCAGCTGTTCTAAGTCGTTCCGCGTCTTTGTACTTGTAGCCAACAACGGTATGTGCGTCCACGTTGAATTTCTTGAGATCAGAGATGAAGATCTTGTCCAGTTTTCTCCTTCATAATTGACTATCTCTCGTTGAAACTTCTTAATATTGGCCTGAAGTTCAATCTGAGGAGTGTCTTCCATGTCCTCGAGGATCTCATCAAGTAACGGACAGGAATTTCTCTCACGTCTGTCTCTTTCGAGCTTGAGAGATCTACTGAGCTCAAGGAGCTCCATAATTTGCTCTTACGTAAGGTCACTGACATTCATGAAATCTTAGTACCACGGTGCACGGCTTAGAAAGGAATAAGGAAATAGACAATAGAAAAACTTATTAATTATGTTACTGAAAATAAAGCGTGGCTTGAAAAGCTTATTATCACATCTGAAGTCGAGTCGGAGCTAATCACAATTGGGAAAGGTATGCCTTCCAATTGTGGTAGGTACGTCCCACAATGAATTTTGCTCAAAGAAAAATAAACTCATATTGTGTGTGTTTTCTAAATAGATTTCATAAATTTCTAAATCGGGTTCAAACCGTCACACAAAAATTCAAATTCCATTCGGGGTCAATGTCCTTACGTCAAGTTTGAGGGAGACTGAATCAAAAATATCACAATAGGTAAGCTATAAATAAGCAACCTATCATTTCTTCTTTTCTTTCTTATAACTTATTCCTCATGTCTCAACAAAACGAAAACGACCAACCTCAAAGAGGCATGGTTGATCTATCTCAAATAAGAAGTGTGTCCTATGAAGATCCTCGATCGGACTATTCATCTACAGTAAAGGTTTCAACCCCACCAAAAACCATTCATCATGCTCGTTTTGCAAATTATGATGATATGCCAAATGCGATACCTCGTCCAGAAACAACTCGAATGAACACAACGGGTCAGATCAAACAAAGACCTAAGCCATCGAGCAGAGCGACCTCGTTTATATCCCCGGCTAGACGCAAGTCTATGGCAAGAACTATTTCCTCACTTTCATTGTACGGTAGTTTTGCTGGTGAGCGATTCGATGCTTCCTTTTATCAGAGCAGAGTCAGTCTGGCTAGTATGAGCGAAGGAAAAAGGAATAGTATTTTATCTCAGCGATCCTCTATCAAGAACATGAAGCAGGAAGAATCAAGCATTGGTGAGACAGAGCCAGAAACAGAACATGATACCCCAAAGGCCTCTGTTGGAAAAGCCATGTTTATGTTTCTAAAAGCGTTTGTTGGTTCAGGCGTACTGTTTTTACCCAAGGCGTAAGTGAAATATGCTATTCCCTACATAAAGAAACCAAAGACTGATCTCTATCTTAATTAGATTCCAAAATGGTGGTCTAGCGCTCTCTATTGTGCTTATTATCGTCATCGCGCTTATTTGTTTATTTGCATTCCAACGATTGGTCAATACACAATTGATCGTAGGTGGATCTTACGGTGATATCGGAGGCATACTTTATGGTCAATGGATTCGTTTCATTGTCTTATTTTTCATTGTGATATCTCAGATTGGCTTTGTATGCTCTTACTTTATCTTTGTGTCCGGTAATCTCGTCAGTGTGGTCGACGTCCTTTCGAATTGTACAGCCAATATTGCACAAAAGTACTATATTTGGTTTCCATTGATCATCCTTGTCCCCTTCGCATTGGTCAGGCACATCGCTAAACTTTCTTTTGCAGTTATCCTTGCAGATATTCTGATACTTTTTGGTCTGATTTGTGTTATCTACTTCGCGGCATACCAGTTGAAAAACTTCGGCGTTGGTCCCAATATCGCTGCTGTTAATCCATACAACTTTGCTCTCATGATTGGCACTGCTACATTTTCATTTGAAGGCATTGGTCTAAGTAAGTCTTTATAGTTCAAGGTGTACAGATATACCAACATTATTTTATAGTTATACCCATTGTTGAGTCCATGAAACGCCCCGATAAATTTCCAATTGTGCTTACTTTGGGTATGATGATTGTCACTGTCATCTACGTTCTCATCGGAACCTTGTCTTATCTTGCCTATGGAGACAGGATTCAAGCCGCTGTCATTTATAACTTTCCACCAAATAATCGTCTGACGATTGCTGTCGAATTACTCTATTCTCTGGCCATTTGTTTAACTTCTCCCTTTATGCTTTTTCCTGCTTTGAAGATCATTGAAAACGGTATTTTTGGAAGATGTAGATCTGGTAGGGTTAGTATCCTTGTCAAATGGTCCAAGAACGTGTATCGAGTGATCATATCCGTCGCATGTGCTGCTATCGCCTTTGGTGTTGGTGGGGACAACCTTGATAAATTCGTATCTCTGGTAGGCTCCGTCGCTTGTGTACCTCTTTGCTTCATCTTTCCTGGTATGTTTCATTTCAAGGTTTCAAAAAAGATGATTGACAAAGTGTGGGATTCTCTCTTGATAATATTTGGCATTGGCATTATGGTCTATACATTGTATGTGACAATTGATTCATTTATAAGCCCAAGGGGTACTGGAGAAGCACTTGCTCCTTACTGTCCAGCATAGTTTTGTACATACAGTTATATTTTCAATCATGTGTAAATAGAGAGACAAAAAAAGAAGAGTAGATTCCCTTATATAATAATAAACACTGCTTAAAGAACTTAGCTTACAGCCACACAAACTCTATGTTCAAATTGGAAATAATTTCCCTTTTTTTCATTGTGGTTTCCGAATGATCCGCATTGTTTGAAACATGAACAAGGGCATACACTCTTGATTCATACACAGGAAGGGGGCTTGGCGCAGATAATGAAAGACGAATAATATATAAAGATTGATAGTATTGGGTTTTTTAAAAGTCGATCTATCAGCGAAAGTGATTGTTTTTCCTTTCTGTCATCCTTGGTTATGTGTGTTTTTCCCTGGAAAACAGTAGTTAGATTTAGACCATAAAAAGCAATGGTCAAAAGACTCATAGATCCCAAAATGTCTTGTTTGAAAAGAGATCATTTATAAAGTTGAATAAAGACAGAAAGAGAGAGAGAGAGAGAGAGAGAGACTAAAGAGTATAAAGTCAAGGTCAACTTGATAAGCTAAATGAATGATATTGCAATTGTGTTTTCTTTCAAATAAACAAGAGAAAAATGAAATGAAACAGTAGCTCAAAAATTAGTTACACAGCTATTACAATCTCCTCTTTTTTTTTTTTCTTCTTCCTTATTACATCAACCCTATCTTGATAAGAGAAATAATTACGGAATAATAATAAATAGAGGGCACAATTCAGATATAGGCCTGAATGAACAGGGGACACACATTTATATATATTGTATAAAGAAGGACATGAATGAGCCCAACACTATTTTGTGTGTGTGTGCGTGTGTGTGTGTAAACAAAAGCACACCTTTGTTTATTGTTTTGAAGATTAAAATTGAGTTACATGATTAAAAACGGTCAGGGGATGATGACTACTTGCACAAATAACAAACTATTAAAACCATTTTTTTTCCCTTTCTTTTTGTGTGTGTGTCTGCATGGAGGATTCAAAGAAGCTGCCGCGTAATGCTGCAAAGCCTATACCACTTCCAGCAAAAGGGCATTATGATAACGCAATATCCTATGTTGAATATACCTTACCAATACCATCTCCTTCAGTTTATAGTGAGATTGATGTTGTCTTGGATGATGGCACACTTCAGAAGAGAACAGTATCTTTATCTACACTACCTGAACAAGAAGAGGATCTTTTTTCGAGGTAAACAAATAATAACGTTGGTGGGCATATAAAATGGAGGGCATCATTTAATTTTTTTTTACTGAAGTCAAGAAACACCCTTATTAAAGGATCAAAAAAAGAAATCCTATTCAAGCATCATTGCTAGTGAAGAATCATCCACGTCAAATGAGGAAAGTGACGTTTCCTCGGATAACAATAATAGCAGTCATGATCACCATTCTGTGATCAGAACAAAGGGTGGATATAAGCCAATCGTGCCTCACACAACTGACAAGAACAACAGAAATACCATAGTAGCATTCATCAAACGTCATTCCCAATTAACACCTCAGCAACGACTCGTTTTAAAATGTAGTTTTGCTTATATTCTAGGCTGTTTATTTACTTTTGTGCCAAGCTTGAATGCTCTGATCGGAAATAACCGTGTATCTAGCCATCTTGTTGCTACAGCCACTGTCTTTTTTAATCCTGCAAAATCACTAGGCGGAATGGTTGAGGCAGCCCTGTACGGCTGGGGTTACACTTTATTTGCTGTTGCTATCTGTCTTGGATCCATGGTGACAACAGATTACTTTCATGACCACGATATGGCCCTTATCGCTCACATTCTATCCTTGGGCCTCTGGTTGGCCGGTGCAACATCGATCATTGCTTTTTTGAAGGCTCACTGGAACAAGCCTCCTGTTGCAACAGGTAACACATTTATTTGCGCACGTAAAGCTGTCATCTAAATATTTTGTTCTCGATAAACAAAGCCTCAAGTTTGTGCTTTATTATCATTTTCATTATTGTTGTACGAGAGGGATCAGCAAATAAGGGCGAATTTGACACTACGAGGATCGAACAGATTACATTTGCCGTTGCCACTGGGACTTTGATTACTGTATCCTGTTGTATTCTATTCTGGCCAATTTCGGCAAGTAAAAAGCTAAGGTAACCATGGTTTTTTTTTCTGCGACTCACTTTATTGAGTCATTTTTTTTTTTTCAAAATAGGAAGGACTTGGAGGCGACACTTGTATCGTACAAGGTGCTTTTAAAATTATTGACCAAAACATTTTTACTGGATGATGATTTACCCCAGTTTACAGCAAACAAATCCCTTCAAAAAGCTATTGACTCTCATCGATCCAGTTTCACGTCACTACAAAAATCGCTTCAGGAAGCCAAGTTGGAGGTTTTATGGAACTCAGAAATTCGAGGATGCACAAAAGAATACGATGCTGTTGTCAAGAGTATGCAGAGACTAGCCCAGTCCGTCGGTGGTCTCAAAAGCAGTTGCGGTCTGCAGTTTGAGATGATGAAACAAACGGGTAAAAAAGAAAACAATGGCTGGAATATAAAAGTAGACAGACATCGCCGAAAACTGCAGGACGGGTTTAGAAAAGAGAGACTGGATGACATTCAGAGTAGTAGCAGGGATCATGATGGAACCCTAGCTGAATTTATTCACAGGATTTGTCAACCTCTTAAGTCGCTTGCTTATACATGTAAGCAGACCTTGGTTCATCTTCGAATTGAGTTTTCGGATCATCCACGAACAGGGCCAAGCAATGAAACACTAAAGGATAATTTGGTAAAGGCTATCGCCCTTTTCGAAGTAGCGCAAAAGCAAGCAGTTGAAAGGTTGAACCGTCACCGTCGTCTCCATCATCCGGATGGTGATAGCAGCTACATTCCCAAAGAAGATGCCTTTTTGGTTTATTTCTTTGTGTTTAATGTGATTGAATTTGCCAGAGAACTTATATCACTAGTAGAATCCGTTCAAGCCCTTTCTTTAGCCAAAGAAAAGAAACGTACAGTCGCATCCTTAATCTTTACATGGCTCTTTAAAAGAAACAGGGGTTACCGTAAGTATCTATTTATTAATCGAACGCGATCTAACTTTTAGTAGACAAAGAAAATACAAAGGTGATCAGTAAGAGCTTCATCCCTAATGAACGTCATAAGCTGGATACACTACATACACCTATACCCAAGACAAAGTGGAGGCGGATGGTGCTGCGCATCTGGAGAACCTTTTCATTGTTCAAATTGCAAAAGTTTCGCTATGCTGTAAAGGCAACCATAGCTGCTACTATACTAGCTACACCTGCCTTTCTTTCCTCAACTGGTTCTTGGTTTCGCCAGTGGCGAATGGAGTGGGCCTTGATTACGGTAAGCAAGTGGTGATCATATTATCTTTTGTCTTGTTAAACGGGTTCATTGTAGCTGATGGTTGTAATGACGCCGACGGTTGGTGGAACTAATTTAGTTGCTGTTTACCGTATATTCTCAACCATTTTGGGCTGTTTTGCAGCCATGATCCTTTACTTGATATTCCCTGATAAGATGATTCCACTAATCATTTGCACTTGGCTCTTTTGTATCCCTAATTTCTGGCTTATATTGAACCATAAGCATGGCAAATTTGGACAA
>JAMYHX010000666.1:0-18661 GCA_025529335.1 Rhizopus sp. PT2906
ATAAAGATAAGTATATGAAGGTGATGCTCGTTTTCATCATGTTGGACAACTCAAGCTAGGAAAATCATTTAAAATAGCCAACACAGTTATTTACTTTGATGTAATTAATTTGCAAGTATGAATAGCATTTTTTTTTCTTCTTCCTAGAGTAAAATAGTAAAATGAGATCCTATTGTAAAAAAGGGAAAGCGAAAGGCTTGGATTTTAATAAGTGCTATTTACATGACAAAGAATACATGGCCATGCCGCTAATTAATTGTTAAAGACATAAGCAGAGAGTAGTCAATATGCATCTCTTCTGTCAAGAGTGCTGTGAATTCAACGTAAAAAAGCTTCGAAGATGTTCACATTTGCAATAAACTATATTACTTTATAATGAAAGAATAGACTCTAAGCCTCTGAAATAAAAGAGATATAGCAAAAGCTCGCTTTGGATCAAATATATTTAAATCAATAAATATAGACTTTAATAAAGATATGCACTTTATTTGCTTCTTATTTTGCAAGCAGGACGACAGTTGAACAACTTCAAAGCCTCCACATTATTCAGCAACTTTTCTCTCCTGAAAACCTTGAAATTGGAATACATATAGCTACTAATTACCTGAGTAGACGGGGTCTTTCAAAAAGAGCAGTCACAAAAGCAGTAGAAATTGAGAAAAGGGTTTTTGTGCATTTGGCTTGTTTTTTTTTTTTCTTCAAAATTATGTCAGAACACCCTAACAAAGTAGCGTTTCAAGAAGGTGTAGGCTATATATTAAAGTCATGGACTGCACTCAAATTGGCAGTTGAACAAGAGTGGGGAGGAATTGAATCAGCCGAGAAGAGAGATTGGATGATCGATGTCATTGTCGATGTCTTTGGCAAACGTAAAACGTAATGTATACTCTTAGCGGTGGTAATAACGTGTATCTTTAGGTGGAAAGAAAGCAGACGTAGAAGAAATTGAGGAAATATTGGCTCAAATTATGAGTGATGAATTCCAAGTTCTCCTTGAGGATGATTCAGCATATTATGTTGCAAAGCACTTATTTGAGCTGTATAATCAATGTATCCAGGGAAATTTTGAAGAATTACAACGTCTTCGTGAGCGATATATGTCACAAAATCAGTCTGCTGCTTCCAACTGTGTAAAACAAGAAAGTGATGATGAGATGGATGGTGATGAAAATGATGTACAGTATAGTATTGCTAAACATATTTTCGTGTATTGACCTAAATATAGGATGAACAAGATGCTGAAGGAGATCAAGAGATGGAGGAGGAAGCCCCAGAACAGCCCACAGTGGATGAAGATGGTTGGGAAATTGTTCGTCGTAAATAAGAAACCTTTAATAAACGTGTAAATACATCTTTATTTTTTATTTTCTCAGTGCTTGGAATTCCTTCGCGATACTCTCTAATTCGATTTGATCCTCTGTAGGAAGTACCACCTTCTTTGGTTTATGAACTACTTCCGTTGTAGCAGGCTTCTTTTTCTTGTTTACTTTATTCTTTTCTTCTGTTTTTGCTTTCAGCTTTTTATCACTCTTCTTTTCCACCTTTTTCTTTTCAGTCTTGTTCTTTTCAGTCTTATTCTTTTCAGTCTTTTCTTGTATGCCCGTTAATTTTTCTGTTATATCTATATTTTCATCGATCGTTTCTTTTTTCTTGGTCACAGCTTCTTCTTCTCCTTCTTCTGCCTTTTCTTTTTCTACAATAGCTGTCCAAGTTGCACCTTTACCATGTTTAATGAGTTTTTGTACACGAGCCTTGTCCTTTTCCTTCAGACTAGGATATCCTCTAAATTGTTCAATAGGTATCTGTGTGAGCAATGTAGGTACTGTGTAAATCCAATGAGTCATATTTTCCTTTATATATTTTTTAATAAATACCTTTAAAGCACTTGAAGTGATACCAGGTATGTTTAGCAAGATTCTTTTTTTCTTTAGGACTTTTTCTAAAGATCTCAGCCGCACGAAGAGATTTAATAGAAATGCCCTTTTTACATGCTGCACATCGGGACTGTGTTGTCTTGGCATATTCAATACAATAAGTATAGATCCCTTCACTCTTTTGTTCTGTCATGTCAAATTCAAGTCGAGAAAAAAAATAAAAAGGAAAAACAGTTTTTTTATTATTGTAATATGTTTTTAAATGTTTTTTTCCGACTCGAACATCGAATCTGTGCGACAAGCATTTGGTTCCTGAAACTACATAAGCTTTTCTTTTCAAATATAAACGTTTTCCTTTACTCATCGCATTGAGCATTTTGAAATAATTTGGTATGTAATGTTTGTTTGATTCGAATGTGTCTGCTAACATTTCTGTTCATTAGAACAATGGAAAACAATACTTCTAGAACAACATGCTCCTCCTAGTTGCGACATTGCCAACAGATTCGTGTTATCGTACCTATCAAGCGTGCAGAAAAAGGGTTGCAGCATCGCGACGCAGAAGTAGAGTTGAACAAGAGGATCAAGAAGGCAGCCCAGTAAGACGCAGGGGAAGACCTAGAGTAGAACCTTCTCAGACCATTCCTGTTACTTATATCTCGCAGCTTTCTCGCCTTTGTCCTTTGGACCTTGGGCGTATGGACAAGGAATGCTCACATTGTCATGCCTTGCACTGAATCGATGAAAGGCAAGAGACATCATCTTTGAGAAGTCCCAGCTAGGAATTATGCTGCAAGCGGGGATCAGTCCACTTGCAGCTCTTACCTGACCCGCCTCAATACTTGAAAGACTTGCTTGCAAGTACAGACGCTCAAGGAAGACACTTTAAGGACAACCTTCGCCAATATAACGTTGCCTCTGCGTTTACTTCCTTAGGCTGTGATATTGTCTCGGCTGAAAATCGTGCCAGCAACAATAATAATAGAGGTGGATCAAACGCCTTTCAGATCCATGGCACACTTTGCCACCGTCAAGGCCCCTTGACTCTAGTTGAGGACAATGAGCCTTCCTATGCTTAGCTATATGTCTTTGATCCTTCGTATACCGCCGAACGAAGACGAGCCCGAAATAGCAACCTTGATCCTGAAATCATTAAGGGACTTTCAGATATGCTTGCTCAATGCAATCCCTTTGCGCGTGTATATCGGTATGCACATGAGGTACTGAGCAACCATGAGAGTAGTAACGCTGTCAGTGATGGTAATAACCAAAGAGAAGACAGTACGCCATACATCATTATCAGCCTATCAATGAGAATTCGTTTAATTGAAGGAAGCGATAGACGCACTCACAACCTTCCAACAATGGAGGAGATTACTGCTGTTATCCCAATCGAGTATAATGATAGATGCTTCGTAATGTTGTTCATATCTTGAGAGGTAATAACAGTCTTCATCAAAACATTGGATTTGAGCAGCACTTTCAACGTATCAGCCAGACGCATGCTGCATACGTGTGTACGAATTGCGTACATCTATTTCATCATGGAGCATATGGGCGTCATTATGGTTTGTGTTTCTTCATTTCCCTCTTCACTGTTACTTCTTCAATCATTGTTTCTGGTGTTTAGATGATGATTCATGGCCACCGTGTGTCATTTTCGTATCCTTATCTCATCACTTTTATAAAGAAAACTACTTTGAGGATCACAGTAAGATGTGCAATGTGTCAAAAGTGGAACGACTCCTCCTTCCAACATTTTACTATTAAAGAAAATATGATTAATTAATAAAAACAATGTTGCCGATCGTTAATTTAACACGACAAGGCTATCTACAGCTACTTTTCCTTTTCCCCTTTTTCTTTACTTTAACATGAAACGAAAAAAAGACGATGACCCTCCGTCTCCAAAGGCAAAGCGCAATAAAGGGAAAAGTATGTAAGTTACAAGGTTGATATGACATTTATTTAGGGTCCATTTAGCCGTCGATTGCGGGTTCCTTTCTTCGTTTGCACATACGCAAACAAGTTTATTCAAAAATACAGCTTTTGAAGTAAGCGATGATGACTTTCAAGAAACTCCATTACTTAGAAAAGGTAAAGATAACACCTATTAATTTCATCTGCTTTTTAAATAAACGTTGTAATATACAAGAACATCCGTACTACTTTGAAAGCTATTAAAAAAGACACATCTGCTCCTGGTCCCTCGAACGTTGTCATCAATGAAAAGACATCTATACTTATAGTCAACAAAAATACAAGTGTTCAAACTGTATTACCTGCTCCTACTCCTTCCACTAGCTATACTTCTGCTCCCATCAAGACCTCCAAGAAATATCAAGACAAGATCGATAAGACTAAAGCACTTAAAAAGGAGAAAGAGAAGAACAAGTCGACAACTAATGAGCAAAAACAAGTACGATGTCCTTCTTGTGGTGGAACCGATCACTCTCGCTCCTCCAGCAAGTTGTATCCTATGAATAAGTCAAAAACGAAGCTTCCAAAGCCCATGGATACCGTCGAGAAAACTTTTGTAATCAAGACACCTTTGGCTAAAACCTGCAGATATCCCAAGTTCGTTACCTTGATTCAAGAAGTAGTTGATCATATTACTCAACTAGTATATGCTAGCTCCATTTTTACTAATTACTATTTCTTGGAGCTTCTCGAGAATGGTGAAGAACTACCTGTAGTCACTCAAAACATGTTCTATAACATATTTTCCATCTTTGCTGGCCAAGGAAAATACGTCTCTGATAGTATCAAGAAGAGCTTCAAGACCTTTTGTGAATCTACTTCTCTTACTCAATCTGACTTGAACAAGTACGCAAGTAAAGGATATATGACCATTGTATCATCCATGGCTAAGCAATATGAAACACTGGTCCGCAACTATATATGCTCTACTTATGAAGATCGAACTATCAGACAAGACTTCTCCTTAAGTCTTTGGTGATAACCTAACAGTCAAACAGCGCAAGTCTTTAGCAAAGCATACCTTTCAACAAAAGATAAATCCCAAATCTGCCTGGCCATCCACTCTAGACCGAATTGAACGACATGAAACCATTGTCAGTAGATTTCTTACTTTCTGGTCAACGTACGATGCTCCCAATGATACTGACGTACCAAGTGAAGCTAATATATATGCCAAAACTCAATGCTATATGAAATGGTTACACTTTATACAGAAAGAAATGGAACAAAAGAAGTTCATTCAAGAAATAAAACCTCAAGACAAAGCATCAAGCAGTTATGTTCATAGAAAATTACAAGAGCTTCCTTTTGTCAAGAAGTTGAACACAAGCAAGTACAGATCATTAAAGGAAAACATCTTGACCGCTATCAATTCCAACAAGTCTTTGGAAATAACAAGCAAACTGAAAAACATTGATAAAAAGGATATCGATGCTGTTCAAACCTTTATCAAAACAGTACAAACAAGAATTCAAGACAAGACCTTCATGCCTCAAATACACTGACCCTCGAGGATCAAGATACTTTTCTTTACTTCCTCTGTACAAGATTGATAACAATAGTATACAGGTTGATGCTCAATCTTTCTAGAAGCTTGCTAAACAATGTGACAGCAAGATCAAACCAGGCCAAAAGAATGATAATGACTTAACTTTATGGTACTTTAATGTCTGATTTTTCAAAAATAGGCTACAAGACACTTGATAACTTGACCTGACGTTCCAAAAAGTTTGCATAGGTGTGCTTATATGGCTTTTATTTGGGCTAAACAAATGTTGTCATTATGATCACTAAATGAAAATATAAACAATCTAACGAGGGACCGAATTTGTCTCGGTTGACGAGTATTTAACAAGTCAGATATGTAACAAGTGCAAATCCAAACAATTAAATAGCATCTCAATTACTGGATCAAAGCGAAGAGTGCACTCTGTCCTCAAGTGTGAATCTTGTGGTACGGTTTGGAATCGCGATGTGAATAGTGCATTAAATATATATGGTATTTTTGTTTACAAATCAAAATACGATAAAGAAAGCCCTCCCCCCTTCAAAAGGCCTTCAAAGGATTAACGGTGCTCCCTGTATTTAATGCGCTGCCGTTATGGACAGCGCATTCCTTAACGCCTCGGTAAATATAAAATGAATAAGAAATTATTGTTTATTCATTAGTCTTCTAGTTATTGTAAGGCTAAGAAATGGTTTGATCCGGAAAATAATTCAGTTCTTAAAGTTATTAAAAACAAAAGGACAATCTATCTTTCTGTTCTTGCTCGTTTTGATAAGTTGCTTCAACATTTCGCAAGAGATACCCTATTTCTTCATACGTGAAATTGCTTCCCCTTCCACAAGCTGGCATTGCTTTCAAATGTCTTTCACCGGAAGCAAGTCCTCCACATCGGTAACAACAGCCCTCATATCATGAAGGGAGGAAGGCATTGTAATTGAGCAAAGTTCGTATATAACGTACAACCCCTCTGCCACTAGCGTAGTAACGTAGAACGCTACAATGAACCCTTTTTACACAAGAGTTAGTTTACATATTTCTTTTTAGTTGTTTGTATATAATAGCTTCTTACCAACAATATGCACACCGAGGATGCCTTTATTGCAATTTTTATTTATGGCATCTCTGTTCATAAATCCGACCTTAAAAGATCTACAGCCGACTTATAGTTGTCATTTTTTTTTTTTTTTTGGTCCTCTACTTTGATCTTGCCAACACAAGACGGACCATGAAGTCTTTTGTGATTTCATTAATCTTCTTACGCGGGAGACTTTCCAGGCTATGCTATATCATATTAAAAAGTTCAAACAAGTATGAAATTATTTTCATAAACTTACAGATGTATGATAATAAATATTATATCGTCCATGCTGGTGTCCATTTTATCCGTGCAGCAAATCATTGTCTTGAGCCCCGCTACTCTAGGGTTAATGCTTTTTTTTTTCTATTTTCTATTGTGTCCTATTATTGATTGTTAATGAAAATTGATTTTTCTAAACGAAAAAAGTATTACCTTCACAATGGATTTTAATTTTTGTTCAATCTCTGCAGGTAAAATACCAAATTGGATATCGAATTTGCTTATGATCTCGTCTTTAATAGCACCAAGGATGCTTTTATCAATGAACTTTGATAAATCAGGCGATGCCTGGCCTTCCTTCAACAGCATGTTGTGGGCTTGGGACCTAATATAAAGATTTTGGTTTAGTAAAAGGATAAATAAAGATAGCAAAATATTTACAAAAGCTTTTGCGCATCTCACTCAACTGCGACAGAGTTGACCCATAGATAATTGTTGGAATCAATAAGTCAATATCTTGCGAATTCATATTGTTTATTTAAAAGAAAGGTGTATTATTAAAATAAGGCGCATATGCACTTAATATGGGAGAATCTATGACCGCTACTGGTATTTAATGTCGTCAGCATGATCATTTATATCAGTATTCTTCATCAGATGAAGTAGAGAAATTTAAAGTGGAATGTATGTTCTACTTTAAGATATGAAGTGTTATAATGGTTTATATCAAACACATGAACCTGTCAGTCTTGAGATGACTATAGGCATTAAGAAACCAAAGTCTTTGTCAAGGTCAAGTAATCTCAACAGTAGAAGTAGCAAAGAGAGAACAATTATTCGTACAGCTGTTCACATATATACCATCAACTAGGACAGTGATATACACAAATAGTACTCTTTAAGATTCACAAGTTTGACTTTAGCATGATTATTTATTAGATAAAAGGGTAAAAGATTAGATTTATGTATGAGTATCGTAAAGTATATCGCTTTCTTGTTTTTGTGAAGCTTGTTCCTTTGTATGGTTCTTATCTGTAACTGCATCCACGTTTGAGTTGCTCGCTGGAACATCTGGCTGTTCAGCGGTAGGCTCATGCTCTTCCACTAAATCGCCCTTTGATAAAATGGGAGATTGACCGTCGAATCCTGCAGGTTGCTCATTTTGGTCGTTTTGTGTCGTATCAACACTTGATTTACCTTCTTCCTTCTTGGATTGAATGGAACTTGCGTTATTATCGACAACAGGAGTGGTTGTATCAACTTGAACACTTGATTTACCTTCTTCCTTCTTGGACTGAATGGAACTTGCATTGTTATCGACAACAGGAGTGGTTGTATCAACTTGATGGTTGTTAATATCTGTATTGGCAGCTGGATCCTGATTAGAAGGAACAAGCTGCTGATAATTTGCTATAGGGCCCATGACGCTCATCCAGTGAGTGATATCTTGTGGATTGGTTGTAGTCATATGAAGCGTCTTCTTTTTTCCAAAAAGACCAAGAGACTTGCCAGTAAATTCAATCAACTGGCTTTCTGGGTTGACTAATAAGTTCGATTTTGGAACAAAGATGCTGAACTTGTATTGGTAAGGTCGACAATAAAAGTCCTTTTCTGAGTTGAAGCAATAGAGCACACCGACTATAAGATATTAGTAGTGTTCAATAATCCCACAGCTTTCACTTTTTACCTGGACTCAATATGTAATACTCGTTGTGCCATTTTGAAGAACCAACTTTACGCTTTATGTCACCCATGATCAAAGGTTGCACAAGCGGGTGAGATTCATTTGGAAATTCAAGCACATGTTCATCTTTAAATGCAGCTGATGGCTTTACTAATTCGTTATCGTGATGATGAAAGAATTCGTACCATTCAGAATCTGCCTCGATCGCGTTGAAAATATTGACAATTTTAGAAACGCCTTCTGATCGTTCCAGTCCATGCTCAGAACGGTAAGCTTCAAACCTCTGAAAGAGACTTGTGTAGACATTAATGATTTTTGCTTGCTCAAATTGCCTGTATTTATCTTGAACCTCCAAAAAGCTTTTATGTAGGTGGTTTTCATGTTTATAAAGATCAGCAATTGTGTTCATAACAGCTACATAAAGGAGAGATACGGTGAATACTAATGTACATTCTATATTGTATCTTGTTTACCATATTTCGTCAGCAAGGGATCTTTCTTTGGGATCAAGTAGGGACCCTTTCCGCTTTTGATAGAGTCTTCTCGATTACTTGCCAAATTATAGATTTCAGTATTTAGTCTCGTTAGCATCTTGTCAGCCTTTTTACGATAATCATAAAGGGATGCTGTCTTTAAATTCTTGTCATACAACAACGACTGCATAAAATGATGCATATCCTTTAACATAAGACTCAAAGTAGGAATCATCTCATTCTCGATAAAGTCAACAAAATCTTGATGAATCAAACTGTTTTCTCTCGCAAACTGACGAAATGCCATCCATGCATCTTGAACCCCATTTGAAGACTTGAATTGATCTTGTATCTTGCTTGGAATCATAAACTTTGCGTCAATCCTTCTGTAGCCCTTGCCTGTCGTAACTTCTACATTTTTGATTCGCCTAAATAAATTCATCTTTTACCATCAAGTTAGTCTTGTTGTTGTGTGCATAGAGATTATTCATACCAAATATTTGACAGACACTTGCCAAGTTTTTATTCTATCACATAGCACTTTGACTGGATCTAACCCATCTTTCATACGATACGTATGTCTCTGAATGACTCTCTTTCTGGTAGGAATACGTACAGTAAATGCAGGTTTGGCAGAAAGCTTTGGAGGTGGGCTCTCTTGTTGCTGGTGTGGATGAAAATGATCACCTTCTGCATCTCTTGCTAACCAAAGTAACCCAGTTTGACCAGCTACTACATTTGCTGAATGACGGTGAGAGTCCATCGAGCCATTTACGGGAGACATTGGGGGTGTCATTATTCCATTATTCTGCTCGGACAGATCCTTTTGAGTGTCTGTCGTTGTTCGTACGCCATTAGACTGTGCCACGGTTTCCATTTTTAGTACAACAAAAAAAATGAAATTTGCCTCCTTTTTATATTGTTCATTAAAAAAGACGACTAAACTTTATTTAAAAAGGAGCACATGTCATAATGAGAGTTGTGCATAAGTGTAACAGGATATTGATTCATTTAGGAATATTTATGTATGCAGACGCCAAACAAAGGGGGAGGAGAGAGGGAAATTAGGATGCGTTTATTCTGGTGGAATACAAGTATTTAGTGTATATTTAATAATATCCAAGGTAAACCTCGCTATAGCTTCGTATTTAGTCACAGATAATGGTTAAAGAAAATAATAGCTAATACTTGGATAGAAAGCCCCCCTCAAGTAGAGGGACTTGAGAAAATGATAATCTTTTATTGTAGATCTAACAAGAAGCATAACTATGCTCATATAACGAATTCATGCGCCTTAACTTCGTCGTTATAATTCACTGGATAGCTTTTGATTTTGTGATACACTGTCTTTATCAATCCTCTCTCTCCTTCTTAATCTGTATGTTCGTTTATCTAACCAGATTAAACAAGCCTTTTATTTTGAAAAGATTCAACGATAATTTCTTAACGTCGTATGTCCAAGACTCTTTACGCATGGTAACAAATCAGGCGCATTTTTCTTTATGATCTGTAAGAATGAAATATAAAGCTTTTGATACTACTCAAATGTAAGCTATTGAATGTTTCACTAATACGAGCCATTGGTATTTTGCGTTTTGAAAAGAAATGCTTGATTCTGCTTTCTGCAACCGACCAAAGCTATTCAACAGGACCTTAGGTGCATATGATGGAATCTTAGCATACTGTTATCTTTTAGATTCTTCAGCAATATTTAATCGGGCCTAGTGAGAAGTTTACAAGCACGAGTCTTTTAGTCGGTTATCGTAACAGATGGTCCTTTTTTTATTTTACTAGCCTTATATAGAAGGCAAATTCATTTATCCTGTAAACGTAGCTATCAAAATTTGTCAGCATGTGACTTTAGTATTTACACAGTGCGACTTCGTTTCTTAAGCTAATTTACAGATCGAAAGGATGCGACAAGTGTATGTGGGGGGAAAGGTATCATAAAATGTATACATCAAGTATTTATTATTAAGCAAGTTTTCGCCTTCTACTTGATGGCTCATCTTCATCATCCACTAGTTCATCCTCATCTATTTCATCTTCCTCCTCATCCTCTGCCTCTGTTCTTGATCTCTTTATGCCTCGATTAGGCTGCTCTTCTTCGCCATCATCGCTACCTTCGTCTCCATTCATTTGGTCCTCTTCTTCTGTCTCAGGTATTGTATTTTCATTTTGGGCATTTTCTTCGTCGTCATCTTCCTCTTCACCTTCTGTGTCTTCAATGTCCTCTTCGTCATCTTCATCAGCTGCCACTTCACCTTCATTTTCATCTGATTCTTCACCACTATCTTCCTCTTCATTATTACTTTCATCTAAAACTTCTTCCTCTTCCTCTTCCCCTTCCTCTTCCTCTTCCTCTTCCTCTTCGTCTACCTCATCTTCCTCCTCCTCCTCTTCTTCTTCGTCATCATCATCATCACTGTTGTCTAAATCCACTTCTTCATCAATTTTGGGTTGAAGAGCATCTATTAAATTACGCGCCTTTGTCTTGAATATGGATTCATTCAGTAGTGTTTTGGAGTCGGATGCATTGGTGCGAAGGGGCAATACTTTATATGAAACGGGACATTGCTCTTGAAATAGCTTTAAAGTGAGTAAATGGTTGAATCGATCTTTAAAGCTAGATAATTCTTCTTTGATATGCTTGTATAAACTTTGTATTTCCTGCCAATGTTCTTCTACCACGCTCTTTGGCCATTTTTTACTACTTTCTTCAATAGATTGCATCTGTTTTATGGTTGCTGCTGCGTAGGCTTCTTCTTCTGTAGAATATCTATCATTGAAAAAAAAGATAAGTAAAAAAAGGCACTTTAGATATACAAAAAGGAGAAAAAAGGGAAATATGACAGATAATAATAGGATCACTTACAATCCAAATGCTTTATATATAATTTCACTGCTTGATCGATGTAACTGCAAAAGTACAAAATCTGTTGTACTGCTTTTTTCGTCGTTGGCTTTGGGTTGTACCATAATCTTACTTTTTGTTTGGTGTAAAAAAAGAAAGAGAAAGAAAAACACACGTACACAGACTCAAGTTCGCGCTCTGTGGCCCGACACTTAGAGTAAAGAATACAACAGAAAAAAACTGAATCGGGCTTGTATGATATTTTCCGGGTCGGACAACACCTTCAAGAAAGAAAAGTGATTAGCGACTCTTTTTTTTTTTTTTTTTTTCTGTATGAGTAAAGCTAGTACTCTCATAAAACCTTATTTAAAAAAGTTTATTCTACAAACTCATCCTGATTTCTTTCAGTTTGAAAAAGTAAAAAAGCAGACAAATGCTGCTTCTCTTCAAAAATTAAACAATCTGCTTCAATCAAAGAGTTCAACAAAAGAAACGTCTAGATTACAGTTCTTTACCAAACAGACAAGACAGCCTATTTCGATTGAATTTGACTCAAAGGGGACAGAATGGGATCATGTCAATTCATTTTTATCTCTTTGTCAAAAACTGAATATATCTATTTTACCATCAGACATGGATATTGTTCAAACCGAGTTGAATAAACAACAAAGCAGTAAGGGACCAAAGAAGACATTAGCACAGGAATTTGCAGATGAATTATATAAACAGCAACGCGTCAATCACATTGACTGGACAACGACTGACATATTAAACAATCCATTGATTCAATTTGATCCAAGTATCAACAAGAAAAAAGTGGCTGCAAGGTTATGTAAATGGCTACCTTATTTACAACCAGATCGTTGGTGGAATAAGGTACCATTAATGATCATTTCTCCAGAAAATGAGATACCAAAGAAACTGTCTGAGGGAATCATGATCATTTATAGCGATATGAAGTTAGAGGGTAAGTCATATAGATAGCAATCAATAGATTCTTACTGGTAGATTATATATAGACATACAAAAATGTATCAACCAACAATTAGACACTTTAAGAACGCAATAACGTTTAGACAAGGTATTGATGGTCGCTCTTGAAACGTATACCATAGAAACTGATTCACTTCAATGGCTTGAGTCTAAAGCTCTGCAATACGTGACTTTCAAACTATCTCATAAATTTCATGGCTTTCAATTTTTTTTTTTTTTTTTTTTTTTACTTTTTTCTAAGAGAATCTTCCAACCTCAAGCGATCAATGCAGACCAACTCGAGGAAATCAAAATACCAAGCCAACCTTAGACAAGCATTAATGGCAGGTGCAGTAGCTGGTATTGCAGTTGATACTGTCTTATACCCTCTTGGTATGTCTTAAAATTTGACTTGTTTGGGGGATTTATTAAATATTTGCTGTATAGATACAATAAAAACCCGTTTTCAATCAAAAACTGGATTTAGAGCATCTGGTGGCTTTCGAGGAATCTATTCAGGTCTTTTACCTGCAGTGGTAGGAAGTGCTCCAAATGGTAAATTGACTATCTTTTCCTATTTTATTCATGTATTCGTTGACATAAGAAAACAGCCTCTTTATTTTTTGTCACTTATGAAGCAGCCAAGAGATTAATGGGTGCGTCTACAAGCAGCAATACCCCTTTTACTTATATGATCGCAGCTACTTTTGGAGAAATTGTAAGTACAAACCATTCAATGGACTAGCTGTGGACACTAAGCTTTTGTTTAACAGTCTGCATGCACAGTACGTGTACCAACTGAAGTAATCAAACAGCGAATGCAAATCAAACAGTTCAATTCAACATCAAGCGCTATCACTAACGTACTGCGCACAGAAGGCATACTAGGCTTTTATAGAGGATTTCTGCCTACAGTAGCCAGAGAGATACCCTTTACATGCATACAATTTCCACTTTACGAGTACTTTAAAACAACATATGGAATATATAAACACCAACATGTGGAGCCTTATGAAGCTGCATTGATGGGATCATTAGCAGGTGGAATTGCAGCAGCTATTACGACCCCTTTAGACGTTTGCAAAACCCGCATCATGCTTTCAAAGACAGCAAAAGAAGCTAGTTTGGTAGAAACAATGAGGAAGATCATGATTGAAGAGGGGCCTAAGAAACTATGGGCTGGTGTTGGACCACGAGTTATGTGGATATCTATAGGAGGGAGCGTGTTTTTGGGTGTTTACGAAAAAGCAGTAAAGACATTTGCACAATTGCAGTTATTTGCATGATAGTTATATATATATATATAAAAGTGCTCTATTCTGAGGAAACGCACATTCTTTTGTACATAATAAATATTAAGTCTATCTCTCTTGTAAATCTGTAATTAAACATGCTGTTCTCGTTGATGTATCTTTTATAAAGGCAAACTGACTATAATAAAAAGTGGGCTGAAATATATATATATATATATATACAGCTTACGATATCCAATTGCTCATGAATCAAAAATAGTACGCAGCTAGAGTCTAGTTATTGAGGGTAAATCATGCATGTGTGTGCCTGGAAGCGATTTAATCTCAGAATACAGCTTGTCGGGCAATAAAAAGGGCAGTTGACATTTATTGGTTGCAAAACAGTGTGGGTCAATAAGCAATGTCTATACATCAATAACAAAAGTTCAGCAACATAAACTGACCAATCACAATGATAACTGCAACTACCACTTCTAATATTTTTAAATAAAAGAAAAATAAAGAGTTCCACTGTACTTTGCGCCCATTATCACTGAATTGCTTCTCAATATTCCTCCATGTTTGACTTGTTCATCTCTTATTAGACTTTAATGCTTGAGATAAACCAAACCATGGATAATTTGAGGTCGTCTCATGTTGAAAACATGAAAGTGAAGACAAGAAACTTAAAAGGAAGTAGTGAGATTACTGATCTACACAACTTTTTCAAGTTAAACGCCGACGTAAAGCTTCCTTAAGCCTATATCAAACAGTCGAAGCGCATTCAAATGCATAGTTCACCCCTGATCCCTTACGACGATGATTTTTAGATGGATTTTTATTTTTATTTTAATAAAATCACTTTGCTACACTGTATCAATAGGTGCTTTTGGTTTATTGCTTTCAATGATTACAGTATTATCAATAGAGCTACGAATCTGCATGCTTTAGTTACATGCCCGTCTTTTGTTTTGTTTTCAGAGGCTTGAAGCTTCCCTTCTCTGCGAAATAAAGTGATATAAAACTGTTTTCAAAAAGCTATGAATTTACTATTTTATATTAAGTAAGCGAATCAGGTGATCAAGCCTTTCACAATCTTTCCGAACCAAGACCGTTCTCTTTGTCCTGTGAGAGTATTCATTGCCCTTAGAGATCATCCCTCATTATCTTGTATTTCCGCTCGTTCGTCTTTTTTTGTAAATTCAAGGTGTTCACAAGAGCCTTTAGCCACACCCACAATTTCCACATGGCTCCGCAACATGATTAGAGTTTCTACTGAAGAGCGAAGTATAAGCGTCAGATCTATTGCATCCTCATTAACCCTACGCTGTGGTGTTCCAAAAGAAGACATCGTTACTCTTGGAAATTGGACAAACTCCTCGACTTTCGAAAACCACTATCGACGAGAACATACGTCATGCTTGAATTTCACGCAGATATTAATATCAACAAGCTCATCAACATCAACGCAAGACGAACAAATAGATATCAACATGGATGACCAAGAAGAAGACATATTCTTTGACGCGATGCAAGAATGATCTAGATGCTCACTCTGAAGCAGCATATATCCTTCCTTGCTGGATCTATCCGACCGTCTCATAAAATTCTCCAGAGAATTCATTCGACAAAGAATTGATCAATAGACCAGAGAATAAGCCAACAAGTAAGGATATCAACCGCCCACCCACTCCTTATCAAGTCCTCGCTCATTAAGATCAAATAACAACTATTGTCATTGTATTTCTTTTATTGATTTTATTGGTTTCAAATTTCGCCATTTTAAATAAAAAGAAGTTTACAGCATATATCCTTCCTTGTCGGCTTATCCTCTGGTCTATTGACCAAAATTGGCCTACCATTGCCAAAACTTGTCCCCGCTGTTGTATTCATATTTAGTGGATCAACTATTAACCGCATATGAAATAATAACTGTCAATTATTCAACTACAGTTTGTGACTTTGAAATAACTGTGCAGATCATTATTTAAGCTAATTATCAGGAACTGTATTTTAAGGTACGCATATCTAATGACTCTGATCCATTATTGTTATTAGGGATCATCATCTTATCAAAGGCACCCGATTCGTCCTAGCTCTCTCATTGTCCCAAATTGTCATTCATAAGCCTCTATGAAAGGTTTTACGATCTTAGTTGAAGAGTGTCTCACATTTAGTATAAATACTCGTCCTTAATAAAGTCAATCAACATATATCTTTTTTAGTCTGGTTAATTCTAGTCTTTATCCTTTTAATTGATACTTCGAAATCAACATGGCGTCTAAATATAGTGTGTGTGTGTTGGTGTCGACAGAAGTATGGATCGGCCGTTCCGATGCTTGAGATTGTGGAGCCATCACTGAAGCTCTTGTTAACTGTCTTTGGCCATAAAATGAGGTCGATCTCAATCTGTGTGATCCTTTATGAGGCTGTTCTTCATGTGAAGGAGGTGCTGTGTAAAGAGACGAGCTGGAATTATCGCGAATGTCGCTGCCTGGATCGGCATAATCACGCTTTGAATTGTTCGCGGTGTCTTCAATGGTACTTTCAGAAGTTACTAGATGGATTTGCGAAGGAGGCGAAGTTTCTTGCCAGGAAATCGAGCTATTATCTGAATGGTATTCAGTTCGAAGCTGAGATGTTCGAGGACTTGTGGCGATTGTGTCTGCGACTTCTTCCAATTGATGAGCCATCCCAGAGACGTCAAGCATCGGATGATCATCTCTATGCTCTTGAGCGCTTCTGATTTCGCTTTACCCAATACAGTCCAGTCGTCGAGGTAGGCACTCACTCGAATATCCTGCTTGCGTGTCCATTGTAATATTGGCTTGTTGATTTTTGTAAACCAGTAGGACACGATGGATAAACCGAAAGGCGTCGTCTGGAATTGGTAAAGAGAGCTTCTCCAGTGAAAGCGAAGGAAGCGGCGATGATCTGGGTGTACAGGCAAATGGAGAAACGCATTGAATAAGTCGATTGATGTCATGTAATCGCCCGATTGAACCATTAAGAAAACCTATTGAAGTGTCTCTATTTTGAAGTGTGGGCAATCGATACACTGATTCAATGCTCAAAGGTTGAACAATGGATGACAATCCCCTGTCTTCTTGGGAATCGTGAACATGGGGATGATGAATCCCGGGGAATCCAAGGGTTGTTGTACTAGTTCGATGGCTTCTTTGGTGAAAAGTTCTTTCATTGCTTGATTCAATTGTTATTGTTGATCTGTTGGAATGTGTGGAGGTTGGGGATAAACTCTGTTGAGAGAGGCAGTGTTGTATGAAAAGGAATTTGAAAGCCGTATTGAACGACGGTACTCACCCAATTGTTTTAAAAATTTGGGCCCATTGTGATGAAAATTGCTAGAGTCGACCGCCTACAGGAGGCTCCGGAAGAGTTGTCGATGTTACTGGCGGCCCTTTTGTCGAAAAGAGTTATTGCTGCTGGAGGGGCTGCCTCGATTGGCGGTATGGCGGTTGGCATGTTGTTTATAACCGTCGTGCTGAGATGACAAACCTGATCGAAAAAGACAAACGGCTGCGGATCGGTTGAAGGGAAGCTTGCAGTCGTACCTGACAGCTGATTTCCTAATTTGGGAAGTCTAGAAAAGTTTGTCATTCGTAGGTCGTTTGGATGAGCAAAAACCAATCCTTGCTGCATAGAGTACCTTGGTGGTAGATGTTTGTTATGTAACTTCTTGAAGGAAATCTTCTGAAGCCATGGTATATCGCTTGGAAGCACTAGGATCTGGAGCACTGAAATGGGGATTAACGGCGTGCATGACAATCTTATTGCGAGAATAAATAACGGTGGCACAAGCGTTAACCAAGAGGGTTCGAGCGTTATTAAGCATGTTGAGATGACGTTCCAGGTCCATGTCGGGCACACCAGAAGACTGTAACAACTCGTGCCCAAGGATATCCACTGGACGGAAAACCCCAGAAAGTAAGCATTAAAGATCATGCAAAGAGAAGTCTTTCAGTTGTTTATCATTGTTCATACATTTGTGAACAGCAGGAAGTGTTACTGGAGCTCGATATTCGACATTGCGCAGTGCTGGGTATGCTTCAATTAGTTCTCTACGGCCTTCGTACGAGAGGATATTGTCAGTAGAAAATAGATTTCGGTCCAATTGAAGAAAAGAGGATAGGATGTCCGGAGCAGTCCAATCGTACCGTGGGTGTGTGCCAAGGAAGTAGTAAGGGCTAGGCATATTGTGAGGCACACTTGGGTGGTGTGACCAATCCATCATCATCTGTGGGTCCGATGTGCTGACAGGCATGGAAGTATGTTATTGTTGTGTGACAAGGAGTTGCTCTAACATCTGGCGAGTCTCCTGTAGTTGTTGTTGGATAAGAGTAGTCTCATTGTTTTCTTGATTGCTTGACATTGTAAATGGATTATGTAAGTTGACGGTAATGACCTGAGTAGAAAAGATGATCAAGGAACAATTATAGAAAAATTTAGACTTTTATTGTATTATTATTTTAACTTCCACTCGATAAACCAGTAAAATGATTAAAGCATATACATTATTTTTCTTTGTGTTTATCCGACGGTTTCAGGTAATTTTTGAGAGAATACTTTCGACCTTCAATTAAAAGGTTCACACACTAACTAAAAAAAAAAAAAGAAAAATCGCTATCAAACTATAGTCAATTTCAATTTATAGCTTGATTTCTGTGTCTACAGCTAAAAATAAAGTCGGGATCCGTGAGTTTCTTTACTTGCTTTGACTAAATTGATGAAATATGTGCTTGTCTCAAGCTTAATATTCTTAATACAGAG
>JAMYHX010000667.1:0-18617 GCA_025529335.1 Rhizopus sp. PT2906
GTGCTATCTAATCTTCGACGACATTTGAAGGTGCATCAAAAGTTGACGGATTCATGCAAACTATCTTCGGTAGCCAGGTTGCGTTTTGTAAGGCAATTGATTGAACGAAGTGAAACAATGTTGGCACCAAAACAAGACAAAGTTGAACCAAAGTACCCCCTTCTTTCTCAATTACAACTTCCACAGCCCCCGTCTCCTTCCACGCCTACATCATGGCATAATCTTCATATTCCTGCATTCGGATACCATCATTGTATGGCTCTACCTTCTCTAGGACTACATGAACATAATCATTACTTGCAACCAGACAGTTATTTTATGTATACCGAAAACCAATTGAATCCTTTATGGTTAGTAACAGATACAGCAAAAAGAAGGGCTCCTTCATATACCTCATATTGTCGTCATGAGTATTATTCTGATCTTTCAATATCTAGCAACCATCAGCAGACTGGAAACACATCTATCCCATTTACATATTCATCTTGATCACTCGCCCCGTATATATATATGTGTATGTATGTTGTTGCTAATTTTTACCTCTTTTCTCCCTCTTTCTCTTTCATTTCATCATTAATAATAATACAATAACATTTATTTACGCTATTATTTATGCGTTATATTTTTTCTTTCTTTATTTTATATTGACTTCTTTTATCAACATTAAATGTACATGCAACTACTTTAAAAATAATAATGTCGTGTGCATGATTTGTTTTGTTTGACAAAAAGACATGTTCTTTATTCTAAACGCTCTTTTTTTCTTCCAGAGAAGGATTACTTTCCAAATAAGGAGATTAGTGTATCCTTTATTGACAATTGTCTGTTCTCAGCTGTTGTACAACAAAAGTTACGTCCCCTTTGATAAAAAAGAAGCTAAAGAAATAAATAGTATAAGACAACTAAAGCTCACACATTTAAACAAATAAGATAGTAAATGATAATACTACAGGTTCATTTTATTATTTAATGTGCGTATCACGTTGACAAATATCTCGATATAATTGGAATCTTTTAAAAAGAAGCAATTCAGAATATTTAAAACCTTGTACGATTCATGCATTAACTGTGGGTTATGCAACTCCTTTATATACATCGATGATAGCCTAACGAATCTACGGATTATGTGTCACCTTATGATCCCCCCTTTTTTTTAGTACAGTCAATTCTTGGAGTAACATAATGTTCTATTTAAAACTACCTTGGCCATCATGATGCTAATTTTATGCACTTCACTACTGTGCACCGAAACATCGGTTTATACATATTAAACCTTTTTCGTTTTCATTGTTAATACACTTTGTCACTAAATAAGCTCTCCATGATCAACTATAAACAATATATATTACTTGAACATCATCGTATTGCTGATATAAGCACCTTATATAATTACTACAAAATATATGATGCTTTTTCTTTTATCATCACTTGTCACAAAGTCCATAAAGGAGAAAAGCAGATAAATTCACTTTTTTTCTTCAAGGCTTTATTATGTTTTGGTAAACATTTATATTTTATCTTTTATGCTTGTTTTCGGGTATGACTACAAACCTTTTCATCCATTGTGTAGTCGTCCTTTGTATGACTGGAAATCATACTCCTTTCAATTGATGGATTATTCTGTTTCGACAATTTCAATGGCTATAGTTCAAAATACTTTGGAATTTGGCCTTATCATCGTTGTTGCAAATGATCCAAATGATGTATGGTTGTAGCGCATGGTTGTTGGTGATAGAGTTTATCCATAAGGATGAAGTGAAATTTAGATATCTCACTTGTCCAAGTTGATAAATGAGATTTCCCCGGTTGAATAAGCTACGGCCATACAATGCTGAAAGCAGCAGATCCTGTCCGATTTCCTGGCTGAAAGATGTTTATAAGAATAGTGCACATCTTTGGGTTCCAATGGCTAGTTTTAGGCCTTTTGTTGCTGTTGTAAAGGGAGCAATAACTGTGTGCAGTGATGTGTCATTTTTAAGAATCAAAAGACAAAAAGCCCCCTTTGCACAAAGCAGCTTTACATTTTCATTGTGAGTCCCAACCACTATTTCAACAATAATCAAGTGTTATTGTCCTAATTGTAGCTTTGCTGTTTGGCAATGTTTTAGCAAAACTCTCAGTGGCACCACAACGTAGACCTTTAAGCTTGACAATGTGTCGCTTTTTGTTGTCTTGATTTGCAACTTTTATTGTTGTGCTTTGACATGGTATTAACGGTGGTTAATGGTAAACTCTTTTCGAACTCGAAGCAAGTAATGTGTATGTGATGTTGAAAAAAATGCTTTTCTCTGATCCTAAAGAAGTACTACATGGTGGTGAAGGAATTAGAAAAAAAAAAAGAAGAAAGCAAAAAGATTGGGTTTTGCTATTTGCACTACAACTTCTCAATTAGTGACGTAAGCAACTTCATTTGCACTAGACAAACCATACCCACACGACGCTACGTACAATACTGAAGTACAAGAGAAGCATGTACCGACGAGCCAATGATCTCTTTATTATGTTGAGGCTAGAGAGAGTTTGCTATTACAAACGACATCATTTTATAAGAAAAAAGGATTATTGCATGAACTTATCACGGCCAATGAGAATTGGGTATGTCGCGTCTATAACATATTTTGTGATCTATCCTTTCTTTTTTTCAAATAATACTTTACAAGCTAGACTGTTTATAAGGTAAACACGATATATAGAATTTACTGGTACGACAACCTAGCTAATTGACTGTATTCACAAGGTGAAATAACTTTTCTATATTGCATAGTACTACATTTATCAAACCCAATTATTATCAATCTTGTTACAGAATCTGTATTAGATGAGGGTATTGATAGATATACTTGCGCCACTACCATTACACGGAATGACGGAACCTTTCTTTTTCTCTATTTACCTCAAACGTCAGCTGCGGTGTTGAATTGCCTGCAATCGTCTTAGAAGTTCAAAAAGATGTTGGAACCATCTCGATGAAACGATCAATTGAATATTGCTTGCAAGTATCCGAGCAATACAGCTACGAAGTATATTTTATTCTTCTATGTATGTACTGATCAGGTTTCACGATCAGTAAAAGAGAGACTTTCAGCCAACTTGGACAACTTATACAGGCAACAATTGCACAGTGTTTTTTGGGCTAAAACCTGTCTATTTATCTTAAAAGCTACGATTAGTAGCGATAGTGAAGATGCTGAGCAGGATCTTGACCCTCTTGCAGTACTTACTTTGTATATTGCTAGCAATAATGAAGATAGATTGAAACTTAAGGATGTCGCGAATTCTACTATTCAGCTCTTGTCCACTCTGCCACCTACTTAACTTGACGTATGAGGCTACCTTTATTTTGTTTATATTCCAGTTTACTACAATTTAACCTGTGGGATTTATTTTATATTAATTTTTGCCAGTCCCGCCTCTACGAGTATGTGTGGCTACTAAGTTAATAAAAACGTAATTTACCATTTATATCTTCGCAAGCCCCAAATTTCATAGGTTTGACTTACAACTGTAGGTTCAATTCTTGCAAACTTGTATGTGCTGGCAATTTCTTTCAACATGGCTAACAAGCCGTACATTCCTTTGTGATTGTCGAAGTCAATTTTTGTTGCATTGTTGTTTCCGTACGCACCTGATGTTTCTAATAGCAAGATTTCAAGTTGATTATATTCAAATAACTTAAATAGTGCATTGTTGTATTTAGGTTTTCAAGATAGGTTTAAACAAAGTAAAAGTACAATGAGACTATGTTGTATCTTTATTCAGAATAAAGTGAAGAGAAAAGAGATGATAGAATAATCAATATTTATATAATCAGAAGCTGAGATATTTTTAAACTGCATTGACTACATTTGATTAAGGTATGACAGATCTTATAGTGACATTGGGTTCAACTCTAAATATTGTATTTAAGCACTGAATAGTAGCGTGGATACTACATGCATCTGCGAGGTAATCTTTTTTATCTTCTTTTTTTCACCTTCTTCATTGCGCATAATACAGTTTCCCCAGGAAAGAACCCGCATGGCGTTTTCCCGCAGATGGATTCAGTAACAAGCTCCAACAAAGGGTGTACCATATAATAGTTATATATTGCTTCTGACATTTTCATGGTAACCCTTGTTGTATATACTTTTTTCATAGTTTCAAAAATTGTCCGAATAAAAATAAATTCGTCAGAGCTGTCGTTTGTATTGTTCATGCTGCTTGTGAATTCTCGAATGGAAACAGTATCAATTACGCTGTTTATATAGGCACTGTAACTACCAGAAAAGGGGTATTCCTTCGATGGCTCTTGATTATGCCACTCCAAATGCTGGGCATATATGTTCTTTGGTATATCTGGGCGACCAGAAACTCCGTTTCCACAGCGAATAAGGTTATGTGAAGCTGACACTTTTTTATTTGTAAAATTAAAGAGTCTGAACAAAGAAGAGGTAACTGTCTTGTTTTTATAATAATGACGCGTTTACATGTAGCTAACATCATCCCAATAGCAATAATATAACAAATGATAGAGCCGATATCAGGCAAATAAAAAGAGAAATATTTCGTAGGTTTGCAGTATCTCTTATTAAATGTTAGTATTCAATGCTGAAATGCATATATCCTATGTGGATGCCTGAAACTAACATCATGGTAACTAGCTTAACAGGAACCTTTGGATACAATCTTTTTCAGTTTGGCGACGAGAAAGCGATTAATGTATTATATACATATAATTATAAGCCATTATTCATAAATTAAAAAATGCTCTTAGTCTGACAACATAGCCTTGGCAACAAATACAGCCTTTAGGTCACAGAATTATGAAACGCATGTAAACAGCCTCATTTTATTCCAATTAATAAAGGCTAGCCTTTTTCCTCTTTTACTCTCTTTATTAATTGGCAAATCATAATGGTTCCAAGACAAGATACTTCTCCTTGTAGGTTGAGTTTTGTCCCTGACAAAACACCTCTCTAGTCTTTCATACATTAAAGAGACTTTTAAATTATACTGAACTAATGACTTTAGCAAAAGCTGCAGCCATTTGCAACTTATATTGATATGTAATTTCAAGTATTATAAACTTTTATCCTCTAAAGTCTATCTAACAATTAACAACCTTAGCTAGTAGATCAAATAACTTTATTGGGTATACGTTGAAAATGGTCATCAGATCCTTCCTTGAGACGCACGTGACGGTATTTAACATGTTCAGGGGACATTTTATGATACTTAGAATAACAAGAAAGATTTATAATAAACCAGTTTCATTATATTTTATGCTTTTGGTATAATCTTGTATGGATTCATGATACCCTTGGGATCAATTACATCTTTCAAACTACGCATTAGTCGGAGTTGTACATCTGACTTTGCTTGATTCATATAGCCGACTTTCGCTACGCCTATGCCATGCTCAGCAGATATTGACCCATTGTGCTTAACTATGTTATGCGTTAATATGCGGTAATCAAGAGCATTAAGACACTTACTTGTCCAGTCAAATACATAATCATCCATCAGTTTTTGTCCATTTTCGCTAAATTTGTTTAAATTAGCCATAAGGTGCAAATTCTATCAGTCTCTATCAGTCCCAGTCTACATGTATTTATTCTATTTTGCTTACGCCATCTCCTAAATGACCAAATCCTATAAGGTTAGAAAATAGCTTGTCTTTGCCTAATAGTCCCTTTTGGTTGAAATAGTCGCGTGTGTCTTCAACCATCTTGTAAAGCAGTGATACTTCCATAGAAAGATCATAGGTCATTGCTGTCCCACTCTTTGCAATCGACTCAGGAATTTTTTCACGCCATGACCAGAAGAAGTCAGCTTGCTTTGTATCCTGTGCTAAAACACCTCCCTTTGCCACACCTGTATCAAAAAGTCGTGCTATATACGCGTCCAGTTTCTGTTTTTATATATTAATTTCTCTTGTCACGTACACTCATGCCTGTCTTTTGCTACTCTACCTCTTGATCATGGTCTCCGTTGCTTCCTTGTGTTTCAAGCAATGCATAAAAGGCATGCTTTCCTTCTATTGGATAGTTTACACCATTTGTTTGTTGTGACTTTACTACGTCTACACTATCAGCATCCCAAAACTCAAAAGCTATTTATTTCATTCAATTCTCTGTTATTTTCTTATGTCCTAATGTAAATTCTACCTGATAGGATCTCTGATAGATCTTCTTTTGCCATTATAAATGCTTTTAGCACAGTTTCAAACGAATCTAAGGCAACCATTGCTACATTAACGGCCTAAAGCATCATTAATTTCGAGAGTCATGATTAATAATAAGTACTACCTTTGGTAACCTAGGCGTTAGTAGAGAGATACCTGTAACATAGCCTAGTGTTCCCTCTGCACCTATAAACAGCTGTTTCAAGTCATATCCCGTGTTATCCTTGCGAAGCGTTGACAAATTGTCTAAAATGGTGCCATCAGGCAATACCTTTATTATAAACAAACATTATTAATGCCTTCTGCTACATTTCATTAACTTAGACCACTTACCACTTCAAGACCGAGAACATTACCATGTAAGCTTCCGTACCTCATAAAGCGTAACCCTCCCGCGTTTGTACTGACATTTCCACCAATATGGCATGATCCCTTTGCTCCCAGGTCCAATGGCACTATGTGGCCCTTCTTTTCCAGGAACTGGGAAAGATTTTCCAAAATGACGCCACAGTCAACAACAGCTACACCCGAGACATCATCGAAATGTCTAATTTTATTCATCTTTGAGCTGCTGATGATGATTTCGTCAAAAACAGGTATTCCTCCTCCACTCACACCTGTATTGCCGCCTTGTGGGACAACAGCCAAGGAACGCTGGTTACAATATTTTAATATGCTTGAAACTTGGTCTGTTGAAGTAGGAAATAAACATAGTCTTTTATACCAAGCTGTCAGTCATGTCAAATTGATGTAAAATGCCTTTTTTTTTCTTACGATGCAGAGCCTCTATACAAGTTGAACCAGTCAGTGTTATGCTGTCTTAGTTCAAGGCTTTCTGGGTCTGGATCATAGAGTATGTTATTTGGAGAAAGTATGCCCTTGAAATATTCAATATCTTTATCTGTTATCTGATATCAACTATGTGTCAACTCGGTGTTGCATAAGAAATTATCAGACTGTACCTTTGCAAAGTTTGGATTTCGCTGAAGATGGGAATGCTTAAGATGAGTAAGTGGTGTTAAAGTGTTGTAGAGCACAGCTCTTGAACTGTGGAATAGTCTTTTATGAAACATTGCAAAAAAAGGGGGAAAGAGCTAAAAAGAAGGTGCTGTAGCCTTATAGCACTTTTTTGAGTGTGACTATGGGAAATGGCATAAGGATACACAATATGCACTGTGTTCCTTAGTCATTATGATCTATTGGATATGTTCTGTCGGCTTTGGTTGTATTTTTATTCTCCATAGGAACGCATACATTCTGTTCAATCCAACACGCTCTACAGCACTTGAGCAAAGGTTAATTTAGCCTATGCGTGTATATCCTGAGAAAAAGTTTTACATAGAAAGCATATATACCTGTGACCAACAAGATATCTCTGCTTATGTCATGCTGACTCTTACTGTATTTCGCGTTTTGAACAGATTATTCATGTGTGTAATTGTGATAAATTCGTATTTTATATCACAAAGAGTGAATTGGACAACTTTAGGTTAAGCAGAGACTTTAGTAGTGTGAAGTTATACAGTACCCTAAGGAAGCACCCGTAGCATTAGCCTATTTTCTAGTGCATTTTCTGGTGCATTTTCTGGTGCATGTAGTGCTAGTCGTTCTTCACTGATCGTGGGATTATAAATTGAGATATAAAATCCATAGCTACTCATTCAGCTGACAGTAATTACGGTCAATTCCTCAGCTACATTCCTATTACTCCTAAGGACCCTAGTCTAGAATATCGCCCTTCTGACTTGTGTGGGAGAAAGTCAGTGTACATGTACTATGCTTGTATATGCTCAGGTTTATTCTCCGTAATCACAACCACCGCTACTAAAACTATATTGCTATTATCGATATAATTTCTCTCACACCTGATCAAAGAGAATAAACAATGTCAATTATACATAACAAGTCTTAATAGCCCTCATTGTAAATATTATGATGATAATTTCCTACTATGTTACTAATGCGATTTCTTTAAGATGCTTTTGTATAGATATGCTTTGATTGTAACCACGATTGTACTGCCGTTAAATGAAAGAACTCAAAGCATCGCCCAGGGTAGGCACGATAAGACTGAGTAGAAAGACAATAGTATGAACATTATGACGACAATGGTAATGACCATGATGACGATAGATATCATAAGAATAATTATCGTGATTAATATGGGGAAAGATGAATCTGGATTAGAGAGAATGTGGTGTAGGACGAAAAGTGACTTATCTTTGTAAAGAACAGTAAGAATCTCAATCTTCAGGTCATCAGTGGTACGCGCTCTTTAGTTATCAAGGAAGAAATTAAATTTTTTTTGTAAGGGAGGTCATTTATGACCTCCAGGTTTATTGGTTATAAATCATTTTTGTGATATTTCTGTCCTACAGTGTTTTTGGGATATTATATTTCGTTTTGCATTCAGTGAACACATAGTTAGGACAGTTACAATATTTACAAATGATGAACTAAATTACATTGGGAATGATTATTCTACAAGAGTGGAAACGGGCCAACAGTGCCTGGTACAACTTGCGATCAAAGTCAAAGAGAAAAACCTAGGTGTAAGTCATAGAAGCCAAGCTGGAAACACAGTATGAACTAGGAACATCACGAAAACATTGTGTATTTCACCAGAGTCGAACGGACAACTTGCCGTCTGGCAGATGAAAAAATTACTAGTGCGAAGCTCCGCCACGGGCAGGAAGAGATTAAGGCATCATGTATTGCGCAATTTGGGTAATAAGAGTAGTCATGCACTCTTAGCTATGCATATTAACATACACACATTTATGCACTGTATTCAATTTGTTCAAATGGTCCCATTATCAGCATACACATCCTATTTTCCTTGAATCCGTCCTTCTATTTTTACAAATCTACGCCAAGTGACTCAATAAGCGATTATTTCTGTATCCTGTTCTCATGTAAGTCACGCTGATAATCAATATTCCCGCGATTGTTAATCTCTGCCTTTCAAGCAAGGATCTACTTGTGATCTATCAGTTGTCTGTGTGTAACTTATTCATTGGCCTCCGTTATCTGTGTGACTTACGTTATTCCCCTGAACGTTTATCCTTTTAAAGTTTTTATTCTCTTCTTGTACTTTTTCTTCTACCTTTTATCTTTCTCCCCTTTCTTTCATTCTTTTTGTGTGCTTTTACATGACAGAGAGTTCATACAATATCGAATATGACAAATTATCAAAATGGGATCGAGCTCGTCATTCTCATATCGGGGTAGCCTGTGTTGTTGCACTGACATTGTTTATGTAAGAAGAAGAAAAAAAAAACAGCTATTTATCGTTCAAAAGGTTGCATAAATAACATTTCTTAAAAGTGATATGTTAGTCTATGGTGTCGTCATACCATGTCTTCCTCTCATTGTCATTGAACGTCTTAAGGGTGATTCAACCATGGTAGGGTTCTTGTTTGGATGTTATGGTAAATTATAATATGATTCATATGATCCATATTGATTGATCCCTTTTTTCAAAAAAAAAAAAAAAAAGCATTTGGTTTGCTAGTTTCAACGCCGATATTTGCCATATTATCTGATAAATATAAAAATAGAAGATACCCAATGATTGGTGGTATGCTGGGATTATTCGTATCTACAACTGCCTTTGCATTAGCAGATACATATGTGCTACTAGTACTCGCTCGTACAGCTCAAGGCGTAGCTGGTGGTGCCTCTTGGTAAAGAGAGATAAGCACAAACAAATATATATAACTAATTCGATTCTACAGGACAATCGGTCTAGGCTTGTTAGCAGATGTTTTTCCTACAAAGAAGTTGGGTGTGGTCATGGGAACAGTTCTTACGGCTCACACTGTTGGGTTTGCCATTGGTCCTGCTGCTGGAGGCTTTTTATACGAGTATGGAGGGTTTGCAGCACCCTTCATATTTTGTGCGGCATTTGCAATTATCAATTTTTTTGCCATTGTTTGGTTGGCGGAACCAAAGCACGATCATGTTGAGGATACTTCCGATCACGTTTCACGAGCACAAGAAGATATTGAAGAAAACGAGAGTACTCCGTTGATAAAAACCAAAAAGAACGTTCCGGTTACAATGATTAGTCTTTTAAAGAACTGGCGCATTCTCTCTTGCGTACTCTGCACGACCGTAAGTGCATCCGTATTTGCAGGCATTGAACCTGCTTTACCGATCCATTTACAAAAGGAATTCAACGCTCCTGCTTCTACCATTGGCAGTAAGTATAATAATTACAGATCATAATGAATATGAACGTCTCATACCTTTCAAATAGTGATCTTTGTCGCAATGGTCGCTCCTGCCTTTCTTGCGCCACTTATTGGACATTTATCAGACAAGGTAATTATTGTGCATCATGACACTATGCTCATTCATTCTCATCCCTTTTTCTTTCTTTCTAGTGGGGAAGACAAGCTATTTCAGCTACTGGAATGATCATGATGGCAATAGCAGGCCCATTTGTGGCTGTTGATTACAGCACTATATATTTTGTGGTTCCTCCACTTATGTTGTTTGGTCTTTCCAGTCCTGTCACGCTGACACCCGTATTACCCGAGATGGGTGAGACAGTGACAGAAATGGTAAGTTATTGTATACCATTGTCAAAATGATGTAGTAACATTGATTGTATAGGGCAGTGGCGCATATGCTCAAGGTAAGCAACTGTTTGATTAAAGATAAAACGAAGCTCATCCATTTCTAGTTTATGCGCTGTATAACATGGCGTATTCTATTGGCATGTTTATCGGTCCAGTCATTGCAGGCTATATCATGTCAATCTCAACATTTGAGTCATTGATGCTTATATTCAGTGCTGCACTACTTGTCTGCAGCCCAGTAATGGTCAATTGGGCAGCTGTTTATCATCGAATACTTGGCTTCTTTTAAGAATATCATTGCACACAACAAGCATTATCATATCATATATAGAAAGTGAAATCATTTATTATAATGGAAAAACAGTAGATTTGATTCTGCAGTGGTTATTTGTTGTTGCAGAGTATAAATAAACAAGGTATGCTTGTCTACTAAACATTTTATTACCCCTCCTTACCAATGAATATCAAATCGGATACACTTATTTTTTCACAAAGAATACCTATAGCAACAAATAACTTGTATACATTAAATGATTTTTATTCATTGATATATAAAATAGTTTGCCAAATGGATATATGATGCGCAAAGTAATACAAGATGAAAGAAGGGTGGTTTACTATTTCAATAAATAACTGTATTTTACAATTGTTACTTGGTCGAATATATTTCCTTAATGTACAGCGAGTACAGTGTTCAAAAATATGACAAGCAGAATCTTTAAGTATAGCACAAGTAGAGTGTTCAGTCTCTACGCAACTTGATAGGGGAAGGTTGTTTCAGGAAGTATTTGATATCCATTCTCTTTCATTTTTATGATAAAGTCTTTTGAAAGTTCAAACACTAGGAAATAGACTGCACCCGATGGCCCAGCTTTTAATAGTCCTGGTGTAAGCCCTTTATAGAGTGCCCTGTATCCTTCTGTTTGTATGATCGTTCTCATACAAGAAAATGCTGAGATTTGCTGTGAGTAAATGGGTATAGACGCTATCACATATTTTGATATATGTGGTCCTTGCACCTGTAGCCGTTTTCTGACGACGTCAAGGGGAAATACACCAGTTTTACTGATGATACCGGCAAGCGATCCACAAATCATGTCGTTTGTTTTGTTGTGTTTATCAGAAATAACGCCTTTTTCCTACATTATAACATGTTTAGAAATGATCTTTAGAATAATCAAGTAACAATACCTTTAGTGTTTGTGTAAGTGAGCATAAGCCTTCATAGCTGAAAAACATCAGTCCCATATATGGCATGATCTGTGTGATAGAAGAACCAAGGCCACGATAAAATCCTTTGATACCTTCTTTTCCATATATATCCGAAATGGCATGTAAGATACTGTTGTACACCTGTATAACAGTAAAAAAAAAAAAAAAAAAAAAAAGAGACAATAAATAATAATTCTATTTCTATATCTGTTACACACTTGCCTTGTTTGTGCCTTGTACTGCAAATCGAGTTCGTAATAGGTCAAATGGATACGTGGTGGCAGTAGCAAAACTACCAGCAACCATACCAGAAACAAATGGTTTTAATGAAGGTGTCAGCTGTGTTTTCTGTCATTCACTTGGTCAGTTTTATCAATGTACAAGTATTTTGTTTTTGTATTACTTTTTCCATAAAGGCGTCCATATGATAGTATGCGTAGAATTGAGATATACCATAGGCTAAATATAGATATTCAGCGGCTACATTGCCTTTGAACAATCCCTAATGTGTGAATGGATATGAGTATATCATGATGAAAGAATATTTTTGACTATTTCATTACTCGTATTCCTTCCTCCTTGATAATAGTCTTAAACGTTGAAAGTATTCCAGAATATTTGGCATTATGTTGTATCATTGGTGATCTTGCAGGTGAAGACTGAATTTGCAGTCTGATTTTGATAACGTCTAAAGGTGAAATGGCAAATCTATATTCTAATGTTAGACCATAGGGACAATATATATATATATACACATGTATGTTTATAATACCTCGTAGCAACACCTGCAATACCTCCACATAATGCAATTTCATTAGCATTTAGTTTTGACGAGGTAACATGCGATGGCATTAGAAAAGAATTATGGGAAAAAAAAAGGTAAAAATCGGTTAAGCACTGGAAAAATGAAAAATATTTTTTATCTCATAAATTCATGCCTGTGCAACAACAACAACCTTGCTCTTCTTTTATAAATTGTGTATCAGAGAGAAACAAGGATCCAATCTCTTTTTAACTTACTATGTTCCCTTTCTCTCTCTTGTGTATGGCCATTGCATACATATGACCTTTTCATTGCTAGAGAGTTCATTGATAACCTTAAATGCTAAGGTCGGAGATAAAACGTCAAAATGTCTATTTCCCCCACGGTTCATTGCCCAAGATTGGTTTACCAATCACAATTGCTTCTCCTGGACAAAAATGTCAACCCCTCAAACACGCTAAAAACAGTATCTTAAATGATATACACAAGTGTTTATACTTGTATGCCGAGATTATAATAGGACAAATCAACTCCAACATTGACCGATGTCCCTTTTGTTTAACAAGTTGTCAGTTATCACTAGAATAATAAATGCAAAAAAAAAAGATATTCTTAAAGTGAACTAGTCAACATACGATTACGTAATGGACGATGGTTTGCATGAATAAGGAATCTTTTTTCGAATTTGCCGTTAATAACTAGACTATATGTATCAACCAGCCCACGCATACTTTACTTAATAAATAATGTTTTATACAATTAAGGATGTTCTTACAAACAGAAATTTAATTGTTAATATGAACAATTCATATTTAAGCGGTATTAGCTTATTCTACTGTGCTATCGCCTATCTTCATTACTACTATCACCCTCTTCATCCCCCGTATAAATGACTGGGGGAACCTATTCTTTCATCTCCAGTAGTTTTCTGCGTGTTATCTTTTCTGTAACAATTGCAGTTATTTCATCATTTGCATTCCGTGAAAAATTGTCATAAATGTTTTTTATGTTATCCATCATATTCTGAATGTAATGGTGTAATGTTAAGCAAGGTTATGTAATTGATAATGTATTACAATGTTTACCATAATAAGTGACATTCCATCAATGATTTTTTTTAAAGCACCAGCCATTATTCCATACTTACATATGTCTATATTTTTTACAGCTCTTTCAGTTTCATTGTTAGGTGAGAATTTTTCTACATCTGCAAAGATAATCTTGGCTATTCGACCGTTCTTGATCTTTAAAGAAATAAGTATTAAAATGATTAAATGAATTTTCCAAAGAGTCAATATTTATGTTTGGTGAACACTACATGCACCAGAAAATGCACCAGAAAACAGACTAATACTACACTACCTCTATCCATTACCTATGATGTAGATGTAGACCAACAAAGTTTTTCAATGTGTGGTGTCAAGCTAAGCATGGCTTTATAAAGCGCTATATTGGTTTATTTCTTTTCAAGAAGAAAGAGATAAAAAAAAGAAATATTGTTATTTTTATTCTAATTTTATGTTGTCAGTCTATCAACAAGGACGTAGAGTACGCGTACTTATGATAAATTCGTATTTTATACAGAGATTGTGAATTGGGCAGCCTTAGGTTAGACTTTGATCGTGTAAAGTTGTATAGTGACACTGTGGAGAATCCACAAGTTCATGAAGGAACTTGAAAAAAAAAATGCAACGGATAGCCAGTTTGCCATGCAAGACCCGATGCCAAACAGTACGAGCTTGCAGGTGAATAGGAAAACGCCAAGATGAGAACCATTTATTGGAGGAGAGGCGAGGAAATGACTCTGGAGTAGGCGAACGACAAAGATTTCGAAATTCTCTGGATGTGATATCTTTCCCAGAAGATACGAGCGTACAAGCCTTGATAAACTGACTGACATCGATATTATGATGTAGTACAGGTATATAGGCTGGAGAGGCCAAGTGAGCTAAGGATTGTGCGATACAAGTACGTAAGAAAAAAGGGGCCAATTGGATGTGACCATCCCGAACCGCTTTCAGAAACGTTTTAACAAATATGGGTGACTGAGCAATTTCTATATTACTGCGTGGCCGTGTAAAATGGAATTCTGAGTCAATGGTGTACGCACTATGCCTCGTCCAAACAAGAGAAAGCAAGCTTATTTAAAAAGAAAACTTTTAGGAAACGATAGATTTGTCGATAGAAATATTCCTAAAAAATATCAAATAACCTCCTCACAAAAAGAACATATCAATGAAGAAAAAAGCCAAATAGTTGACGAAGGTTCATAAGAAATTTGAAAAGTATCAGAGTTTATTGATGAACAACTTGCATACACTGCAAAGATAAACCAAATTCATTCTCTTACGTATCCTATTCGATGGACAAGCAATGCAGTCTCAATCAGACGTGGACCATACTTCAAGACGTTCACAACAACTATGTGGAGAAGAGAGAAGGAGAAAGAAGAATTGAGAAGCAAGGGGATCAACTCTCTACAGGCTTATGGTTTTATCAAAGGCTCAAAGGAGCCTGAGACTCTTCCTTTGGAAGAAGAAAGCGACTAATTGCTAAAGATTCAGGAAATAATGTCAATCTTGAAGTAGGAAACCACTTCTGTCATGAATGTAAGCTCAGCAAATAGAGTGATGGAGTTTTATTAACATACAAGATTGAGATCAATCTACGAGCACTTTTTGAAGAGACTGAATGGAACGAAGAAATTTGAAACTGCCACAGACGCCACAAAGTCTGTGTGGATTGATCCTTCAAAGGTGTATAGGCCGAAGGCTATAGTCAGGTAGTCGAAGGAGCATTTGCAATCAGGCTCACTTTCCAGGTGCAAGCAAGGTGTCCATTCCAAAAGAAGGTCTTTCCTTGGTGACGCCGATGTCAAAATGAAGCTACTGCCGTGGCTTCGTTTGCAGAAGACAGAACATCTGTCGATTGTCCACCTGCTAATATATCTCCAGGAAGACTTGGTTCCCTCGGCGCTTGGCGTTACTACAGTTAAAGTGTCTCCAAAGACCATTGTCAACAACATGCACGAAAGGGGCTATTCGTATAGAAAAGCAACAAGGATATGTACAACGATGGCCACAAAAGAGAAGATGTTGTGGAGTATAGGCAAGAAAGGTTTTTCCGAATGATGACATACAAGAGGCTAATAGAAACATGTGAAGGAGATCATCAACGGTTTGTTATTGATTCAGTCCTTGAAATTGGTGAAAGAAAGCACATTTTGTGACACACGACGAGTGTACTTTTTACGTCAATGATGGGAAGAAGGATGTGTAGCTGGTGAAGGAGGAACCCCCACTACGCAAGAATCCTGGCATGTCCATTATTTCATGGAACAATGAAGTAAGATGGTATGGTATAGAATTCACACAGTTACCTTAAAGTTAGAGCAAATCGGGATGGATGGTGGATATCAGAAGATTTGTTGTGCATTTATCCTATAAATACTTGATACTGTTTGTAAAATGAGCTCTTCCTATTGTTTTAATTCATGATAACAATGCTATATAGAGACCTATTAACATATATTGGTTATTTTTGCGACTACATCACTTTTCCAACTCAGAAGACAGCATAAAATATAAGTTACAGGTAAAAAGAACCTGAAGAAATAGTATATATATATATATATATATATACCTGAAAATAAAGCGTGACAAGAATGAGCCCATACTCCCTCGTCTTCTTCTTTCACTCAGGCAACGCTGCGATTGACGGTAGAATAACTGTTTAAGAATCATAGAAGGTTTTTTGTGACCCATAGTGGTACCAGATCCTACTTTAAATTTGAAAAAAAAAGTGTTAATAATAAAAAGCACCTTCTTATCCCATATATTTTAAAGAGGATCTGTTCTTTTTTAGCACATCAGAAATATATCTTATAGTCAAGGATATTAACAATCTGAAATAAAAACCCAAGCTATAAAGACACAAATATCCTATATAGCACCACAAAAGTATGCAAGCTTTCTTCATACTAGGTCTACTTTTGCTTTGCCTGCATTATCTTGTGAAAGTCGATGCTATAACTTTGAGTGGACGTATATATACAGGTACATAACTCTTAAGAGACGTTGGAATGAAATATAAAGCGTTTCCTTCTATAGTGTGTGCATACTTAAATAGTCAAGTCTATTGCTATGGAGGGAATCAAACGCCAAATAGTCAACCGCATACTGACACAACACTTTATGCTCTTAATTTAAACAAGACACAGCAGCTTGACCAACTGGATTGGGAGCCTGTCAAAGTAAAAAATGAGTTTGATCCTGAAGAAAGGCTTCAGCCCCAATTTACAGTACTTTCCAACGGAAACCAACTTTTGATCGAAGGAGGTGGTTTAACAAACAACACAATTATCTACGATGCCCGAGAAAACACTTGGCAGTCCATTCCCAATAACTCACAGATCGTAAATACAGACACTGGGTAAGATTTTTTTTTTAAAAAAAAATAAGACAGGCAGTATCTAAAAACATCATAGGGGTAATGGAGTTACAGTCAATCTACCGTTACCCACTGGTGATACAGTTCTCTTCTTTAGAGGAGTAGTTGATGGTAACCCTCTCGGCTGCTTTGTATATTCTTATTTAATAGCATACAATGTTACATCTATGGTAGCTAAAAGAGATGTTCACGTTGCATCATTGTATTGACTTGCCACATTTTAGACATATGGCAATTTTACTGCTAAAATGAATACGCCAACATGTGTCATTAAAGAGGGTGCTTCAGCTACTCTTGTTCCAAAAAGTGGTATTCTTTATTTTTTTGGAGGAAAGAATACCGGTAGCTATTCTGTTATTGGCGCTTACTCGGACTTTACAACAGGGACTACATTTGATACTAAAAGTGGAATATGGTCACAGAGCAACTATACCTCAAATAATGGGCAATTTCCTTCACCAAGAATTCAACTCACTACTATACTTGGTACGAATAATGATTTTTTTTAGATTAATTCAATTTATAACCCTTTAATAGCGCCAAATTCACGGCATATTATTTTATATGGTGGACAAAATGACAATGGAGGTATACTTAGTCTCTGAATACATACAATAGACGATGCTGACTCTCTTATAGTTGTCTCTGATTATCTTTATACACTCAACCTTGATAACAACACCTGGACACATGTCAATCTGAATGCAACTGGCCAGGTCCTCACAAGGGCATTTCATTCAGGTACTCTAGTTTAACACTTTGCCATTATTCTTGAACTTATACATCTGTAGCTGTTCTTGTAAATACAACACTTTTTATTCTTTTTGGATACCAGACTAATGGGATACTAGCTCCTGGTTCTATTGCGCTTAATGTATCCGATGTGGCAAACATACAATTACTGAATCAATATTCGCCTAATATTGCAAATATTACCATAGAACAACAACCAGGTGCCTCTGCAACCACCACGCCTGGATCCATTCTGCCATCAAAAAGCTTGTTTGCTGGAGCAAAAGCTGGTATAGCTATTGGTGTCATCATTGGAGTAAGTATAACTGAAGAAGCTAAAAGATTTCCATTCACGGCGTGAGTGACTGTAGGCAGCGGCAATTTTTGGTGTAGCTTTCTTATTATATCGCAAAAGAGCGAAAAGACTGGCTCAATCAGCCTATCAAGCTCAAAAGGAAGAAGATATAAAGGATCCTGATGCTTTAGATTGGGACAAGATTGAAAATGAACACCTTGAACTTAAGAGACCTCCGGCACTAAATCAACTTAAGACTAACTCTAGTCTGTTACGATTAACACCAGACGCTGACCCTAATAGCACGTACAGCATTCATAAGGCAGAAGATATATCACAAACACCAGATGCGCGTCTCTAATTTCTTTGTAGACACGTATTACAAATAAGAAATGCATAATAGACTCTGTCAACTAT
>JAMYHX010000668.1:0-18383 GCA_025529335.1 Rhizopus sp. PT2906
AGACAAAGGCATGGAGGTAGGCTCAACCATAAAGGGATATAGAAGATATGGTGGAAAATGGAAGCAGTACATGCATGATACGAACATCAATGTGTGCATTACAAATGAGAACATATCACAAATATGCATGTACTGCTTCTCCAAGCTGGACCACTCCATATATCGAAAGATTGTCAAAGACAAAGATATAAAGACAAAGGTCAAAGGATCTTTCTTGTGTCGTAATCCTGGCTGTGTGTTGGTGTCAAACAAAAAAGCCATCAAGTCTAGAGACAACCTGTCTGCCCTCGCCATTGGCCTTTCTGGTCTTTGCTCGTTACTCTTCCAGGAAACATTTCCTGAACTATCTGCTAAAATCAGTCAATCCAACACTGAATTCATAAACAAGACCGCACCCTTCCTAAATGCAAGAGAATGCTGGGACACTGGCCATGATGCCAGTAATCGGGGTAAGTCAAATGTATTTGAAAAAAAAAATGGCTTCTAATATTCTTCAATAGATCGAGTTGTGACCTCTTAATTGCGGTGGTAATTTAACGTTCCCGAAGAGAAAAATTTTGAGATCTGATAGATCATTTACTGTTATCTACCATGCCTAATGCTAGAAAGAAGAAGCAAGCTAAAAATGAAGACTTTCAAGTAAAAATATAAAGAAAAGCATTATATATGCTTATTTACACATTTTATAGAAAAAGAAATTAAAAGTCGGCAAGAAGAAGGCTGTACCAGATAACTTTACAGATACCTCATTTAGATCTAAAAGTAAAAAAGAAGAGAACATTAAAAGTAGAAAGCAGGACAACTAATTTACTTATAGGCATTGTTCTACCTAATCAAAGCATCAATGAAGATAAATCTCATGAAATAACAACAAGTAGAAATCTTACCTTGTCAGATCTACTTGTAAGATTAAGGCATCCTAGTGCAAATGTCAAAAAAGGTTAGAGTAATAAGAGGAAAAAAAGGAGAGAGAGAGAGAGAGAGAGAGAGAAAGGAACTAATGCTATTACAGAGGCTCTTTTGGGACTGGGTGATATCTGTTCAAAGAATCCAGAATTACTGATATCTTCATTGGGACAAGTCGTTAATGGGTTATTAAAGCTATTTATCGATGAAGTAAGTTATTATCCATAGCATATTGCTTATATCTCATATTATGGAATAGGATAGAGACGTCAGAAAGGCAACCCTCAACTACCTTCAGGAGACGTTTGTGGAAATAGATAAAGTTGAACTTCAGCCATTTATGCCCATCTTGATCATGTACACATGTTCAGCCATGACTCATATATTTGAAGATGTTCGTTTGGATGCTGTCAAGTTTATGAACTTGTGGATACAGATTGCCCCTGATGTGGTTGTTTCCAAATTCTGGAATAGGATCAGAGGAAATTATATGAGTCTACTCTCTGTGGATGCAAGCAAATCCTCACAGACCAGCGCTCCATCAATGATGATTGGAAACAACACGTCTACAGCTTCTATTAAGGCAGCTGTTACAAAATCACATCTACATATACACAAGGTATCAGTACTTTAAAAAAAATACATGTACATTTTAATAACTTTTCTGTATAGAACAAACTAGGATTCTTTTCTAGTCTTTCCAAGTTCCTTGAAGCAGGGCTTTCTGAGGATAATCAAGACAAGTTTTGGTTCTTTTTGAACTATTTGGACAGTAAACATTCAAAGGAGTCATTTAAACGAAAGATGGAGAAATATAACAACTCAGTCAAAGGAGAAGCTGTCATCTGGAACACAAAGACAAAGGTAAGAAAAAGAAACAAACAGCCTGTTCAGTTTGGAATTTACTTTTGTACTCTATGACAGAATGAGCATATGCCTGCTCATCCTATGATTATTGCAACAGCACCAAATTTATCAGAAGAATATAAACTCGCGACATTTTCACATCTTCATCTATTCGAGTCTTCGGGACCCAAGAACAATAACAACAAAACAATTAATATGCTAGGCAGTAAAGGACAATCGGATGATATTGATGTGAATAATACGGAATTCAGTAGAGATGATAGACTCAACAGTGTTGAGGTACAGTATAATTGATGAAGCGAGACAAAAGAGAACCTTATTCATGAAATATTACTAGGGCATGATTGAGGCCTTCCAACCTGTTCTGGTAGCCTCATGGTTAGAAGCAGCCCCCTCTGTCTTTGTATCAAGCAGCACCATTTCGATGACACCTGCCCTCGAGTTGGTATATGAAGTCATGAAGATCTCGGTTGTGCTTTGGAGAGCCGTCGTTAGTTCGCAAAAGATAAGCACAATGTCAGGCGAGTGGTTGAACAAACACCTTCAGACCACACTTAAGCGCTTCCATGTCTACTTTCCTTTTGGTGCTGATTCATTAGGCAACAGAGGCTCGAAGGCAGATGAAATCTTGCTACATATGAATATTTTGTTCTGTGAATTGACTTCTTTATACCTTTTGGCAAAAACTATGCAAAGAAGTAAGATGCAACTCGAATCAAAACGTCAAAAGACACAAGATGATCAAGTTCCCGAATGGACCGAAACTGTTGTGAGCTTTGTCTTTGAATCACTTGGTTATCAAGTGAATGATACGATGACATCGGGCAGTTCTAGTTTTAGAGCAGATAATCTAGTTTCTTTGCTTCCTGCTATCTGGGGTTTCTTGAACTGCTTAAGTAATGAAGAAAGTATGTCACTTTTTGATGCTGTTATGTCATTTCAAAAGAAGTGTCAGGCTCCTACAACCAAAAAGATTGCATCTGATTTTATCATTCACATATATACTGTAAGTAGAGCCTTGTATTATCCATTTCTTACAACTAAAGTTTACTTCTCAGGTACAAAGTACTCCTCATTACAACGGAAGATTTATCATCCCTCGTGGCTCTTCTTTAGCAGACGCAGTGGAGGAAAGAATCCAATCTATTACTATTAAATAAACTGTACATAATACACAAACCCATTTTCAGGCACAATCTAACTTTAGACTGTTCCCCCCCTTTTTTTTTTTCTTTTGCCTAAAAGCAGGTCACACTAATTCACGAAAAACGCGAGTTTTGAAATTTTTTTTTCGTATTTTTTTTTAACCCGATAAATGGCTGATAATAGACAAGAAATAGCAACCTTAATAGACGAAGTAGCTGAACAAAGAAAGGCTCAATTCAAGGAATTCCTTTCTCATGAAGTAATAAGCAGTGCATTACTATATAAACACAGTTACTGAACAAATAGTTAGGATCATCAAGGCATTTCCGAGAAAGGAGCATATCGGGACCTGATCCCATCTATGCTTGCCAATGGTCAGCGTAGACTTGTTGTCAGTATTGATGCTCTTCGCTATTATAATAGAGAATTAGCCAATGAGTAAGGGAATAGCTTGTAAGGATAGGTTTCATGACTCACTTTCTCTTTGTAGTCTCTTGACCAACCCTTCAGAGTGCTTACCTGCCTTTGACAAAGCCTTGAAAGAACTGGTTGAAGCAGTTGGTGATAAGGAACAACACGACTTTAACAAGCCATTCTATGTTGGATTTAAGGGTAGTTTTGGTGATCACCATGTGAACCCTCGTACCTTACGAGCAATGTATTTGGGAAAGATGGTGTGCATCGAAGGTATTGTCACTCGTTGTTCTTTAGTTCGACCCAAGGTGCTCAAATCCGTCCACTTTAACCCCAAGAATAATCGACACTTTATGCGAGAATACAGTGATGCGACTACGCCCGGAAACTCAATTCCTACTGGTGCAGTGTATCCCAAAGAAGACGAAGACGGTAATGCACTGATTACCGAGTTTGGATACAGTACATACCGTGATCATCAGACATTGAGTATTCAGGAAATGCCAGAACGCGCTCCTCCTGGACAGCTTCCTCGATCAGTGGATGTCATCCTGGATGATGATCTCGTTGACCGAGCCAAACCAGGTGACCGTGTGAGCATTGTTGGTATCTACCGTTCACTCGGTAACCGAAATGCCAATCAGACAAGCTCTACCTTCAAGACAGTTATTCTCTGTAACGAAATCAGCTTGTTGAGTACTAAGGCTGGTGGTGGTATCGCTGCACCTGTGATCACGGATAATGATATTGTTCGTATTACCGAATTGGCTCGCAAGAAGAACTCGTTTAAGTTGCTCTCACAATCCTTGGCACCATCCATCTGGGGTCATGAATATATTAAAAAGGCAGTATTATTGATGTTGCTTGGAGGTGTTGAGAAGAACTTGGATAACGGTACACATATCAGAGGTGATATCAACATGCTCATGGTCGGTGACCCATCGACTGCCAAATCTCAAATCTTGAGATACGTCTTAAACATTGCTCCTCTTGCCATTGCCACCACCGGTCGTGGTTCCTCTGGTGTGGGTTTAACTGCTGCTGTCACAAGCGACAAAGAAACAGGCGAAAGAAGACTGGAAGCTGGTGCCATGGTTCTAGCAGATCGTGGTGTTGTCTGTATTGATGAATTTGACAAGATGAGTGATATTGATCGTGTCGCAATTCACGAAGTGATGGAACAACAGACAGTGACTATTGCCAAGGCTGGTATTCATACCACCTTGAACGCTCGCTGCAGTGTGATTGCTGCTGCTAATCCTATTTATGGCATGTATGATTTGACAAAGGATCCTACTAGAAACATTGCTTTACCTGATTCTCTGTTGTCACGTTTCGATTTACTGTTTATCGTGACAGACATAGTTGACGAGGTACGCGACAGACAGATTTCAGAGCATGTGTTGAGCATGCACAGATACATCAAACCTGGAACAGAAGAAGGTGCTCCCATTACTGAAGCAGTTGATGATATCATTGGCGATGATCTGGGTGATTCGTTGGCTGAGGATGATGAAATATATGAAAAGTTCAATCCTGCTTTGCATGCTGGTGTATCAAAGAGAAATCAAAACAAGATTCTTAAATCAAGTTTTGTCAAGAAATACATTTATTATGTAAAGAATAGAGTGCAACCTGTGCTGACAAAGCGTGCGACCGATAGAATCATTAACGTGTACACATCATTAAGAAATGATAAGGAAGATGATTCGAATAGAAAAAAGGTAACACACATATACGCATGCATAGAACAAGGGCTCATCTTTATATAGACTGCTCCTATCACAGCTCGTACATTAGAAACGTTGATTCGTTTATCTACTGCACATGCCAAGGCTAGATTGAGCGAGACAGTAGATGATAGAGACGCTAAAGCAGCAGCAGAAGTACTACGATATGCCATGTTCCAAGAAGTTATTAAGCCAAAGAAGACTAAGCGTAGAAAGATGGCAGAAAGCGATGATGAAGAATCTGACGAAGATGAAGAAGAAATTGAAGAAGAACCCACGGCTATGGAAGAAGATGTTGAAATGGAAGAAACGTAAGTGATATTGACCATCTATCTATAACAGTATTCAAACTGTTTATTTTAGACAAACAACTGTTGATGTTGATCATGAGATGGAAGGAGATGGACAAGCAGATAGCATTAAGCCTCAAAGGTGATTATTTCTCATTTGGATACAGGATATATTTCTCTAAATTCAACCTGTTTAAATAGATTGGCATTATTCAGAGAAAGACTTAATCATCTCTTTAATCAACAAGCTAATGATGGCCTTGACAGCCAAACGTTTGACTCTGTATTTATGGCTATCAATAACGGATTATCATCAAGAGAAGCATTTAGCTTGACAGAAACAGAAGCAGCACTAGTAGAAATGTCAAACCAGAATCAAATCATGTACAGTGATGGTGTCATTTATCGTATCTAAGAGCATCTTTGTATACACACACACATATATACATATATACATATATACTTTTTTAATTGTAGACTTAACAAAAGAGAGGAGCAAATAAATTGAAGCGTTTATTTTCAATCATGACCGTATATAAAACATAAATAGTATGAAATGGCTGTAATCATTGAACACCTCTGAGTGTTCTTTGAGAGAAAAGCTATAATGACAACAAAAGGCATTATTGTCACGATATAAATGCAACTATCCTGCTTACGGATTTTACATATGGTCCATTCAGCACTGCTCGCGGGCACTGTAATTGGATCATTGAAGCGTTTTTAATAGAGATTACTCGCACACTGTAAAATATCAATAATAATTACACTTTATTTGATCATCAACCTTTTCTTGCCAGTTAATGCTGGCCCTATTTAATGTACTTTTGATAAGATATTAATAACTTGCTATTGTCATTTTTTGTGACGGCGTTCTTTGAATATGCATAACTTGCTTTATTTCTTTATACAAGATTATTACTTCTTCATATAGCAACTACTAAAAAAAATAGTATATCCAATCTTTACTAGCAAAAAGTCAAAGAAAAAAAAAGGGGGGATCTGGCAGAATGACACAAATCGTGTGTGTGATCAAGACTAGGAAAGAAGCATAAGAACGTGCGATGTAAACAAAGAATACATGACATTTATTGCCTTTTAGTCTTTTTACTATATGAAAATAGAGGCAAATAACTTCATTAAAAGTGACAATTTGAATGAATAGAAAAGTATAAAAAAGATTGGCCAAGCTTTTAAAAACCTTAATTATTGAAAACAATAACTTATAAAAGGGTATAAAAAGAAGAATTTACCCCCATCCCGTTTTTTCTCTCTTTCTTTTCTCTTTATACTTTTTCTTTTACTCTTTTTGGTCAAGGCAAGTTTTTATAAACGTACTCAGCAAGGCGATGATTGTGTGTTCATGGATTTCTATGCAATATCTTTCTATGTTGCTCAATACTTGTCCTGAACTGACAACGGTCGCTCGTTTCATCACTCAACTGAAGGCTTTCAGGCGGCCAAAAGAAGGGTTATGGGACATTCGATTGGAATCTTTAGAGGGGGCTAGTAGTTAGTTGGGAGCTAGTTATCTGAGATCACAGCTGTGACAGATTGTTGATTATGCTTTCTGCTGTCTGGCTGGCGCAAAGGGGTACATAAGCTAGTTGACAATTGACAATGCTCAGCTAACACATACCCCCAATGGCACGTCTGATACTGCGGGTTTTTGTAGAATGCTTTGTATTTGATAGGTCTGATAGTTTTTATGGGTGCCTGGTCCCTTGTTCTGATGGTCAATGGCCGACCTAAAGAATGTTGTCATAGCAGCGATCAGAACCTTTAAATACTTTTTTCTAAATCATTTAAGTTGCTATATTGAATATATGTACAGCACTAGAACTATACCATTGCCCAATGGATATATCCACATACTTATTATGCATTGTTGATCAACTTAACACTGAGAAGCTCACAAGAATCCAAGCTACAATGGAATTAATGAATGCAGAACAAAAGTTTGTCAAGACTATTTGTGATTTAATTCAGAAACTACCTAACGAGGCTGAGCCATGCTCACAACTGATGAGTCGTTCTTGGCTAGCCTCTTTGACGGTCCTGACCATGGGTACTATTTACGTTGGACGAATACTAGAATTCTTGAAGCTAGATTCCTCGGACCTTCATGATCCGATTAGGACGATTGGAACGAAGCGAACAGAACGTGCGCGGTGCTTCATGTTCTCTATTACCTTAAAAGTTCTGCCAAGCAGGTTGTAGCTAATTTCTTCGCTAGCAAAGGATATACTGATCGTAACGGGTTCCCTGAGCTCTACTTACTGTTCTCTCAATAGCCTCCCTTCTTGATATTCACTTTTCTGTCCCGTTCTTCAAGCCACAACATGCTTAGACTCAAGTCCCAAAGGAGTTTTTAGATATTTCTTTCATTCTTTGAATTGGCCCACTTGGGTTCAATAAGTCAAAGATCGCTTAATTGTATCCCATAGTGAGTTACATTGCCCAATAAGCTTGGATATGTGACTCTTTTTTAGCGCCGGTAATTTAGCGTGGCCGGTCAGTCCCCATTCCTGCATCAATAAATTTCTTTTTACGTGTCCTTTTTCTTTCTTTCTGATAAACACAATGTCATTTCTTAAGCAATTTGGTCACTTGTCCATTCAAACACGTAATATTGGCTCCGGCAAACACTTGAATCCTACAAAGTTTACCAGCAGTAATATTTGAATTATATTTCCATACACACACGCTCACTCATTTTTGTCCAGTTCTTGCCAATGTGCCCTTTAGACCTACCTCTCCTTGGCAGATGTTTGCAGCTGAAAAATTGAAGGGTACAAAGAATGAAAAAATGGGCCAAAGAATGGCGGATATTTCTGCTGAATGGAAATCCTTGAGTGAACAAGACAAGAAGGTAGAAAAAGGAACTATAATGATTTCATTGTCTTTATATATTGACTTTCTTTTACCCCCTGCATAAAGAAATACTTTGATATTTATAAAGAAAAGAAAGAAGCTCATGACGCAGCGATGGAAAAAGCTTTAAACAACGCAACATCAAAACAATTTTATGAAGAAAATCTCTTGAGAAAGAAATACAAATTGCCTCTGCTTAAAGACCCTAAGAAACCCAAAAAGCCCTTGAATGCTTATATGCTGTATTTCCAAGCTAAGAAAGATGATCCTTCAGTATACGGCTTGACAATTCAAGAAAAGACTAAAAAGATAGCTCAACAATATGCACAATTGCCCGAATCTGAAAAGAAGTCTTTCACTGAAAAGGCCAATAAGCTGCATGAAGAATATCGCAAAAAGCTGGCAGAATACAATAGATTAGTTGGTAAACCTTCAAAGGAATAAATCAAGAAATAAATAAAAAAAAAGCCTTTCTTTTCTTTTCTTTTTTTTTAAAAAAAAAAATAAAATATAACAAAATAAAAAATTATAATGAAGTATATATCAAAAGTGGATCCGAATGTCAAAAGGTTATTAACACATTTCTTAAAGTGTTGTGAGAGAGATTCAGCGAATCAATGAAAGAGAGATCAGTAATGGAAATTGGTCAGATGATGCATCATGGCATGCACAATATAAAAATAGTGCTTGGATATTTGCAGGTGGTTTAGATTATGGATTGACAGAAGGAGACATTGTTTGCATTTTCTCACAGTAAGGATAAAAGAAGAAGAAGAAAAAACATGTAGGAATAACAAACATGTTGTAGATATGGTGAAATAATGCACATCATACTCGTTCGCGATCGAAAAACTGGAAAATCAAAAGGTTATGCATTTTTACAATATGAGGATCAGCGAAGTACAATATTAGCAGTAGACAATTTGAATGGCGCCACGGTTTTGGGTCGAACTATTCGTGTTGATCATTCTTATGGACCAAAAAAGCACAAGAAGGAAGGTGAAGAAGACTCTGAAGAAGAAGGACCCTTGATGAATGTAGCACCAGAGTATATCGAAGGTAATGTCTTTCTCTTTTTATTTACATTTTGCAATAACTAAAACTTTTTTTGGTAGTTGATGAAGCAGAGGAAAAGAAGGAAAAGAAAAAGAAAAAAAAGAAGGAAAGCAAAGGAGATGATGAAGATCCTATGGCAGAATACTTTAGAAAGAAGAAGAAGAAGAAGTCCAAGAGAAGACGCTCTCCATCACCATCTTCCGACAAACATCGCTCTCGTTCCCCATCTTATAGACGACGTTCTCGATCACCATCATACAGCAGACGTCGCTCTCGCTCACCATCCTATGACAGACGTCGCTCTCGTTCTCCATCTTATAGACGACGCTCTCCATCACCATCTTCCGACAAACATGGCTCTCGTTCCCCATCTTATAGACGACGTTCTCGATCACCATCATACAGCAGACGTCGCTCTCGCTCACCATCCTATGACAGACGCCGCTCTCGTTCTCCTCGTCGTAAATAAACAAATATCCGATACATTCACAAATTTATTATGCACCGTAACAGAATACAGAAAGAGTATAAAGATATATATATATATATAAAAACGCTTTATAAGAAACTGTACAAGGATACATATATATAACAATTTTTAAGCGTCACCAGAAGCCCATCCACAGATTGCCTTTTCGTCCCGTACTAACTGCCAAGAATCCCAATAATGTAAATCTAGTTTAAGAGCAACCACACGTACAGTTTCATTTCTGCTCACGGTCTTGATACGAATATAACCTTCATCATTATCATCATCTTCCTCATCTGTATCCTCTGCATTCAAAGCATTCAGATCGTCATCTACGACCTTTTTCTGTTTGGACATTGAAATGTAGCTTGATCGACGACGACCCAACAGTTCCTTTTCAAAGGTATGTACTACTTCCAGGAACTGATCCAGGTCCTTCACGGGCTTATTCTGAACTTCAGTGATCCAAACACCAGGGCGAAGCACGTTAGAAGCAGGTGAACCGTACAGTGTACAGGAGACGTACACACCTGTAGGCACATTGCGAACCTGCTCGAGTACAGACTTGTAAGGCTTTTGAATAAGAGCGCCTTGCCAACCGATCACACGCGTTGTCTCAAATCCACTGAGTTCACTCATCGGTACATTGACCGTCAACTCTTGACCGTTACGTAAGACGACCATCTCGACACTATCATGCTCATGCACAAGTGTCATGTGTGACATGCGTGTCACCAGCTTCCCATTGACACTTAGGATCACATCGCCCACATGAAGCGCTTTAGCACAGGCGCTTGTTTCATCCAAGACGTTCAAGACATAAAGCAGAGTGTGTCGCGTCGATCCACTTCTCTCAATCTCTTTCACCCACTTGTCACTTAAGCCTAGTGTACGAGCAGCTGCTATACGCATCGTCCAGAGTTCAGCATCTAAGCCCTTAAAGACCATTTTGCTGCCATGCTCCAAGTATTGATCGAGTGTACACTTGACAATGGATGAATGCAGACCCGACATAAACGAGATGTCTTTGCCCTTTTCGTTCTGAGACGAGTAGCTGATCCAAAAGGCTTGTACTTTACCATGATCGTCAGTCAGCAGACCGCCTTGGGAGTTCAATGAGTCGTCAATCTTGACTCCTTCCACATTCATCGCTCGCCATCGAGGAGGAGAACATTCTCGTGTGCCGATATTAGACACAGATGAGACCGTGGCCTTCTTGAGAATGATTGAATGATCATTGCCGATGCCAATAAAGTTTGTTTCGTCTCCCTGGTTTAATTCGACGTTGCTAAACTCGATAGGCTTCACGACAGTATCACCAATTAATTTAGGGTCATACGTCAAGATGACATAATTGTAAAATGGGTGCAGAAACAAAAGTTGACCTGGGATGATAATCGAGTTGGCAAAGGTAATGAAGATATCACCCAAGCCAATGGGGATCGTATCACGATCGCACATGATCAAAGGTGGATTGACAGACAAGACAAAGCCTGTACCGTAAAATTGGGTTACTTTCATACCATCTACTAGATACGGCAAATAAAAGTCAATGGCCACAAATGAAGGCATCAGTTTCTCAGCAAGAGCAAGCGAGGGATCCAGTGGAGGGAAGCTTGCAGTTGAGGGAGAGTAAGGGATCGTCTTGGGAGGTGGAGGCATGTCGGTAAAATCCCAAAGTCCGGTTTGATCTGTAATGTATACAGTTAATAATATGATTTATGCATATATATGTATATACCATTTCGAACAGCAATTCTAAACTTGTGCCAGTGTCTGTCAACGTGCATAATCATGACTTTATCTTTATACGCTTTATGTAGTGCGTAGAATCTATATATATATGTATATATTAAAAAAAAAGCTTTAGTAATCCCTTTCTTGGTTGTATACTAATCTATACCTGATTGGAACACGAGCACCATCGGGCAAAGTCTTCATCACGTCAATGAATGCGTCCAGATTAGGGGTTGGCACATTATTGACGCTTACAATAATACTCTTACGCCATGCACTTGCACTTGCAAGCATATGACCAGACGTAGCGACATAGACACCACCCACAGGCTGGGAGTATGACTTGGCGAGCTGGTAGGATAGTTCGTGCACAATGCCACCGCCGATCTCGACAAACCGGTTAGGTGTGATCGAATGCAAATCCTGCACGGTTACTTTTACATCCTGAACCTTCTTGCCTCGGCTAATCGTCAGGGTGACCTCCTGGTTGACTCTGTCATCAAGAATCGAGAACAGTCCAATAAAGTGAGGTATCATTTTACCATTACATCCAACAATAATGTCACCAGGGACCAACATGCCATCAGCAGGTCCCTTTGGCAAAAGGGAACGAACGACGAGCATACCTGTTTCTTCAGGGAACTTGTGTCTAAACTTTTCTTCGACACTTGCCTTGAGACCCAAGCGACGAACTTCATTATAGGGCAAATATTCAAACTCAGTTTGAAGAGTACCTCGTGGCACCTGAAGTCCTTGTTGGATGTATCCCAGTGCACGCACAACCCGGTCGAGTGGAAGATAATAGGACGAAGATGCTTTACTGGCTCCACCTGCATTAAGAGCGACGGCATGACCATCGATGTCCAATACAGGACTACCTGACGATCCACCACTGGTTCCAGAAGCAGCTTGAAGATAGAACGTGTTGAAGTCGTTGTACTCTCCAATGCCGTACTCAGGTGCTCTTCTGTCCAATCTTGCTAATGTGCCCGCCAAAATACTCAGCTTTTCACCTGCATCATTACTACATAAACAACCCCACACAAAATGGATCGGCGACTTAATCACAAAAATCCTTTTTTCATGCATAAAAAAAAATACTTACCCAACTACTCGAATATCCAATCCTACCTTGGCTCGTTCTGGACTAAGTTTGATCTCCTCCAGCTCCATAAATTTGACACGTGAGGGATCAAACTAGGAAAAGGTTTGAGTTATTAAAGTAGAGCAAACAATGAATAAGCATATTTACCTTCATGAATCCAAAATCATGAACTGGATCTCGGTAGACTGGCTGAAGATCCACTTCTTCATAGTTTGTCAATACGGCTTGAGCAACAATAGGAGCAGGTGATACTACATGACGATTGGTGAGGATAATACCTCTCGCGGCGTCGACGATAAAGCCTGTGGCGGTATAGCCACCTAAGAAGGATAAGCTTAAAAAGCATTGCTTTAAAATCATAAAGAAGAAGTAGTATTTTACCTGAAGTCTCTGTGTCGAAGCTTCGGACATGACTTGCCTTGATCGAGACGATTGCCTTGATGGCTCTTTCTAAGGTGGGTTCCCAAGATCTCGCCTTATAAGGAACACCTGAAGCAGTAGAACAAGAAAAATAGTCAACAGGTGGACGAGGAGGCTTTGAAGTCCAAGCATAAGTACCCAAGGCAATCGATTTGGATCGTCCACGGAAGGCAGCAGAAGCGGACGGTTGTTGTTCAAATTTATTGGTTGCCTCCGACATGCTATCTCGGTGAGCAGTTAAATTGGTAGCCATTTCGTCTGCAGCGGCAGGAGCTGGTGAATCGACAGGACCACGTAAAGGTGGTGTAGAAGACATGACAAGCGGATGCTGAATATCATCCATCATAAGTGAAAAAATATATAAAGAAAATGAAAAGCAGGAATAATTACGTCGGCTTGAGTGTTTATTCAACTGTGTTTGAAATTTTAGAGTATTTTTTTTATAATGATTGTTATCCAATCAGCTCAGATGGCTGCATTAGAACAAAAATCAAGAGTGTTAACCAATGACAAAGATAAACCCTTGTTCAAGGCCACAAGCCACATGTATAGTTTATGCAAGACATACTATGAAAGGGGGCTATATAAAAGAACAAGAAGAAAAAAAGTCAGATAACAATATATAGAAACCACACACCAACAGGACATATAGTTATCAATGGTGTAAAGTAGATAAACAATAGTTTTTTTACAACTCAAATGTAACACCGCTCAGGTACACACATACACATACACGCATACGCCTTATTTTTACAAGTATCTCTCACATGGTCTTCATCTCAAAGGATTACTGGTGAATGCATTAATGTAGGTATGAATAGAATGATCATATCATCGAAAGCGGTGATGCATACACTTTTCTTTATTGAGTTGTTGTTGGAGACAATGATGAAGCAGCTTTATGTGTTTTAAAATGTCTTCGCATATTACTTTGTACACTAAATTGTTTTCCACATTCTGTACATACAAATGGTTTTTCGCCTGTGTGAGAGTAGATGTGAACCTGTAATGATGATGGTCTTGTAAATTTCTTGTGACAGTAGTGGCAAATATATCTTCCTTGATTAATTGTAATTGTCGTAGATGGTTCAATTCGATCTATCAAAGGTATCATTGTATCTAGCATGCTTGTCGAACTTGCTCTCTTGTGTTTATGTATTCTCGCATCCTGTTTACTCTCTGCAGTAAGAGTATTGATATTGCTATTATTATTATTATTAGATGGCGGAGGAGGTACTTCTATCTTGAAAAAAAACGATTATTATTGCTTCTATTTTCTTTATTAGATGCAATAATGTTACCATTCAATAAAAATTGGATAGAAGGTAAGCTTGGTTTGTCCATGTTTAAATATTAAAAAAAAATCAAAGAGAGAAAAGAAGAAGAATAATAAAAAAAAAAAAAGTTCCAACTCAAGGAACACACATCCAACATTGACTCAAAATGGAAATAACAGTCAGTCGATGGTAATGCCCTTTGCCGAATAAGTACGGTAATGCAGGCAATTTTGACTCCAAGTTAGGTACATGCAAACATTATCATATCATGTACATTTATGAATTAATATCCCCCCTTTTTTTTAATTTTGAGTCTCATTGTTTCCTTCTGATTATAATTAGAATTTTTAAAACTGGTTATGAGCAGCAGCATCCGTTAATGAAGGGATCATAAAGACACGATCGGTTGATAAATCATGGTTAAAGAAACTCAGTTTAATCTCGATACATTATTATTATTATTATTCGATTGGATATCAAGATGATCCCCCTCTTGTCTATAAATGTAAAATAATACAACAATGATCGTTCATTATGACATAGACACCCTCTTTTTTTTTGTCTTTAAATAGGCCAAAATTTTCATTTAAACAGTTTTTATATATTTTGATTTTGAATAATATATAAAAGAGAACAATGTGGTTTGGAAGTAAATCAACCGATTATTATGTGAACAGCAGAGACACTTATTACCCTCCAGAATCACAAGGAGGATTTGGATCACTATTCCGTCGTAAGAGTATAAGTGCACCTGGAAGAAATAACCATCGATATCTTGATGATGCACGACATCGACGCAGCTCACTACCAACCCATCACTACGATACCCAATACCATGCTGGTTTACCACCTGGTAATGGTCTCAGCAGTTTCACAAAACCTTTCCATGATCTAGACTACTATCAACAACAAGGACACACATTTCTACCTCATCCCCCTCAACCTATGGTGCATAACCATAACCCATATCCTCACTATGGAGGAAATGTAGGTAATTATCATGGACATCATCATCATGAACACTATGGTTATCCTCGAGAACAACAATACATTCATCGTAATGTTGCCGTAGACTCAGGCTATTATCCTTATACTACAGGCTATGTAGAACGTCCTGTTCGTAAAGTAGTGAAAAAGATATTTTAACAATAAACTTTCTGTTGCGTAATGGATTAAAGTTGGGTTTAACAGTTGAGTTCAAATAATTTCTATCTTTTTTTTTTTCATGTCATCTCGAGCTCTTAGGCGACTTCAAAAGGAACAATTGCTGATTCCAAAGCATGACAGTGACGAAGAAGAAGAAGAAGTTGTTGTAGAGACAACTTCTAGGAAGCAATTGAATCCTTTTGATTTGGTAAGTTACAGTATAGATCGTGTGATCACTTTACTTAACTGCGGCGTAGCTGAATGAAGGCGATGACGAAGAGGAAGAAGAGGAAGAGGAAGAACAACAAGAGGAATATAAGCTTCCAGAGAAACCAGTGCATAAAGAGAGCATACCTAGTGCTCCAAAGGTAAAGAGATTGGAAAGAACAACAGCTGTCAACTAACTTATATGTATATATATATATAGTCTTCTAGCAAAAGCAGCAAAAAGAAGAAAAAAAATAAAAAGAACAAAAAGACTAATGACACAGCACCGAATCAGAAAGGCAAAGAGGTGGAAGATATTAGTATGCGTGAATTGGAAAAAGTAATAAAGGAAATGAACAAAAAGTAAGAACACACACACATATATATACATACGCGAAAATATGTGTTAATCTATGTCAACAGATCACCTGGTAGTGCAAGTCCTCATCAAAACACTCATATCGACATTTATCGTCAACTGTTATCTGTCAACACACGATTTCTGGATGCTGAGGCTGAGATGAAGCGATTGTTTGGTTCACACGTTGTCAATAGCGAACATAGAGGGCGTGTACTTAAGAAATCAAAGTTTACAACACCCAAACCTGAATGGCCGCCTTATAAGCGTAATGGCCTTTCGATGGAGATTGTCGAGACAGTGAACGGAGTGACTTATTTTGCATTTAGACACTCGGAGGCATACCAAGACAATCAGCTCGAATTTTTGAATGCAGTGGCTACTCATAATCCAGAAGCACTGATTTTCTTGGTTCGAAGACACCCTTATCACGTGGATACGCTGCTTCAATTATCAGAGATTGCCAAGCATAGTGGCGATTGGGTTGCAGCAGGAGACTTTATTGAAAGGGCACTATATGCTTGTGAGCGAGCACTTCATCCTCAGTTCGCACTTGGTTCTGGCACCGTCAGACTGTCTTATCAGCGATCAGAAAACAGGTATAGAGATTTGATGGAATCATTGATAATGAGACTAAGCATATAATAATAGATCATTCTTCTTGGCCATTTTCCGACATATTCAGTTCTTGGCACGTCGTGGATGCTGGCGAACAGCATTTGAATTTAACAAGTTATTGTTTGCACTTGATCCTGAGCACGATCCTCTTGCTTCTTTGCTGACACTTGATCACTATGCCTTGATAGCCAAGGACTATGAGTATGTGCTAAAGATGTATCACGAATGGAAAAACCGTAGAGAGTTATATCCAGCCGACCTGTCCAATATGCCAAACTTTGCATTTTCAGCTGCCTATGCACAATTTAAACTGCCCAATGGAGACAGTAATGAACTGATACAACATGCAATCGCCAAGTTCCCAACTGCATATCAATTATTATTAGAAAAACTGGATAAAGGAAACGAAGCGGACAAGGGACAGAGCCCAATGTTTTTGAACGCGTTACAAACGATCTATGCTGAACGTGCCTACGAGCTATTTAAAGAACCTGAAGTATTAGAATGGTTAGTGAACAGTAGTCAAAAACGGACAGAGGCAGAGTACAAGTTTTCAGAAAAAGATGTCAAGTGTGATGCTAATCAAGAGTTGCCCATAAACATTGCACGATTTTTACTATTGGACAATAATCAAAGACTCTTATCACTTGTTCCACACAAGTATACAAGTCAGAGTTATCAGATGCATGATCCTTTACCACCTGAGGACTCTGTTACGATGTATGATATTAATGAACGTATGAGAAGTAGTGGAAATAGATTCATGAGCCCGTTCCCAACAGACGCTAGAGGTCTAATGAATGCTTTGCAAGAAATGTGGAGACAAGGGCAAGGAAGATTGCCACCTGAAGCTTTACAGCAGGTTAGACAATTGATGAATGAACTAGGACAAATAGAACAACAACAAGGTGATCAATTGCCTGGTACTTTTCCAGAGGATAATGACCAAGATAACGAAGAAGAGGAAGAGGAAGAGGAAGAAAGCGACTTACGACAACTTGAGAATGAAATGTAAGTTATTGCATGATAATTATAAACCTTGTATTGACTATGAATATAGGCTTAATGACAATGAAATAACACCTGAAGAAATGGCTGAAATTATGAATGCAGTAAGTGATGATGATTTAGAAGTACAAAGAGCTCTAGCAGAGACGTATCGTCAAAGAAGACAACATGACTAGATTTCGAAAACACTGTGTCATCTCTAATAAATAGATTGAAGTTTACAGTTTTATCATTTCTACCTCATGTCGTGTATTGTCCATAAAAATTGGAAGCAACTTAATCCAATCAAAGTTAGATCTTCGTCTTCTTCGGTTGACTTCCATCATTCTGAGACTATGTCAGTATCGTCTGACTTTATATTCATCGTGTCTTGCTTCTTGCAACATTATCATCCGCCAAAGCTTGATATTTGTTAGGAAGTTTCAAAGAAGCAACAAAAATCGCTTCATTATAAAACTAATAATGTTTGGCATGGTTTTGATTCCATTATTCGTTAGGATGCAAAATGGTAATTGATGAGCTATGGTGAACCGTTCTTTCTTCTTTGGAATATACGGTTTCAAAGCATTCAAAATCAACAGGCAAGGATATGCTTCTTTTTCTTGAACGTCAGAACATTCCTTTTTCAGGTCGTCGATACTGAATGCATCTTTTCTGTCATCGAGAAGTAGGCTTTTTAGAACAGATTTTAAGCAGCATAATCTCCTTCTTGTTAAGTCTGTGGTGTTGCCTGTGATCAGCTCTTCTTCTTCTTC